>PVQA01001432.1:0-26051 GCA_002980515.1 Fusarium burgessii | reverse complement strand
GGAGAAAACACACACCTATGGCAATTGATTTACCCGCTTGGAGATACTCTCTCGCCGCCTGCACGCACTTGTCGCGTGTCTTGAGCTGGTCCTGGTTGATGCGCTCGTACCCCATAGGCTTGAGGGATTTCCAATAAAACGTTGATTTTCCAGCCCCAGGCGGCCCACAGAATAAGATGATGTCCTTGTCGTTAGTTTTGTCCAATGATACCACGGGGTGGTTCCCCGATTCAGCGTCTTCCACAAAGGGATGCTCGGACAAGTCGAATTCACGAGCGAAACTCCGAGGCTTCTGCCCGAGAAAGAACTCCTCCGGCGTTTGATACTGGATTCCGACGTTGTGGGCAAAGTTTCTGTCTGAACAGCTAAAGTCCTTGGCTGCGGCCGCAACTCCGTCTGGGCCTTTGCCCAACGTTGCTGTACGACCCCCTGCATCGCCGACAAACACACTGTTCTCCAGATCAATCTCGGACTCCGAGATGTCGTAGTCGTCGCAGAGTTCCTTCCACATGCCTGTTCTCGGTTTTCGATATATATCGTGCTCGGTCGCCGCGTAGACGCAGGTAGGAAGGTTCAAACTATTGAGAACCGCGCTGCATTTCTGTTTAAATTCGGTAACTCGTTTCTGCGCATTGCCTTTTGGCGCTTTGGATTTGGGGTCAAAGTGCAGCGTTAGACCTGCTTGGTTCGACAAGATGACGACCCGATATCCATCTTGATACAGCTCTCGAAGTTTGCCCGGGACCGAGTTGTCCCACCATTTCCAGTCTGTTCCGTTACTTGCATGCTTCTTGCCTGAGGCGGTCGAGATGAGTGTTGAGTCGAGATCAAAGGCCGCTATTTTCCTCCTCTTTAATGTTCTATCTTCCTTGACTCCATCAAATCGACCGACTAGAAGTGTCGCGGGGGTATCGTCGTTGGGACTTCGCTCAGACCAGACAGTGGGATCTTTGGGTTTCTGCGATGCTGGCATAAAGAAGTTTGCTACAGCAGTCTCTAGGTAGGTCATGTTAGCTTTCATACACCGAGAGTGGTAGCAGCATTAAGGCACGCTGTTTCAAAGAGATCGCGCACTCACTGGTTGTCCCACTCTGAAGTTTGCGTTTGATGGGCGGCGGAGAAACAGAAGCATCAGAGGCTTTGCGCTTGGGTTGATAGCTTGAAGACATTTTCGCACTGGCCGAAGCGGCTGCATATGGCTAAGTTGAGATATGTTGTTGTTGTTGAAGGTCGTTAGAATGCCGAGGCGTTAGTCAGGTTCAGCAGCCAACCACGCAAGCCATGCCAAGCTAGCTAGATGCAAGCACTTAACCTACAGTCTTGCATTCAACATGGATAAACAGACGCAGCATTCAGAATTTCCAGTAAATTAGAGCAGGAATGCGTAGAGAGAATTTTATCATATCCCGCAGATACTTTTTAATTATTTCAGCCTCCATTGTGTTCTTGGTTCTATACCAAATTGTGAACTCGGTTGTTATGGGTTATGGACCCTGAAGAACGCGCAATCACCTCAGCTTGGAGTGTAAATCACGCTAACGCGAAGTCAGTCGCGAAATCACGTGCACTTTTGCCAAGCTTGTGCAAGCTTGAAGCTTTGGTGGGGTAAATCCAATAACTCTTTCAACACTCATATATATCAGAATAAGCGTCGAGAATTGAGCTCCATTCTTTAACAATGCACGAAATATTCCTCACAGCCCTCATAGAGGACAAAGACTTCAGCTCAGCATGCGCTGTCCTCGGCGGTCTCACTAACATGGACCCCTGGCAATCCATCCAGCGCGTCCTCTATTTCCAAGGTCCTCAGCGGCCCATGGGTATCTCCAATCAGAGCTCCATTGAGAAGCCCATACGGAACAATACGGGTTTTCTATGGAAAGAGCTTCATCAGAATTTGACGCGGCAATCATTCATATTACAAACGCGATATGATGTACTCAAAGATCGCGACATGGGAGTCAATGCGCCACCGATGGATCTTGATGCGATGCAGGGTGTGTTGAGGTGGACGGATTTTCCTGATCCGCCGCGGGGACAGCCGTTGCTTACGCAGAGAAAGAAGGTTGAGCTTTGGGATCAGAAGAAGTTACCTTCGGTCATGCGCGACAACAACCACATGTAAGAAGCCCCCCATTCATGGCTCAATTGTCTCTAACAATGCGCAGATTCAAGACAGAAACAATTGAGGAAGTCTACCGTTTCTACAGAGATGACATAGAATTCTGTCTAACACGCCACTACTTCCTCCAACCTATAGAGCACTACGTCCCCATGGAGACAAAACAGCAACCAACTTTCCCAATGGGCAGTCTACCGCCATGGGAATCTCTCACACCAGTGGATCAGCAGAAGCGATGGTTCCTCCAGGTCAAGGCACATGTCGTCCAGGATAACAAACCGGACGAGATTCGCAAGGCCCAGGATCAACTACTAGCTGTACGGAGAGAACTCGATGGAGTGTTTGAGTTCCGCGGGATTGATCGCAAGGTTCATGACACGAGGGTTATGCAACAGGTGCAGGGGGTGCAGCAGTTGCCGCAGAAGGTGACCATTGGAAAGTAGGGCGTTCACCAGAGGAAGAAGCCGCGCGTGCAGTATTGAAGATGCTGCCCACTTCCCGTAGATTGACATGGGGTTGAGTTCACTTGATGTAGAGGACATGGGCACGTTGCATCTGATGATGTTTTTTGAGCTCAATTAATAGATGATACCCGGTATGATAGACGGTTCAATTGCCTAGCTATCATTCTTTTCCGACCGCATCAAGCTGGCCGTCCTGTCACATATTCGTGCACTCGACCACACAAACTCATTACGCCGTGATCGTCTCACATGCTCTCATTCAGCTCCCATTTTTGTGACCCCCACGTGCCCTTCACTTGTTCTTCCACGTCTGATCCGCATCTGTAACCCGTTAGTACAATCCTCTCAACCGCAACCGTTTACTTACCCTCATGAATAACCGGACTAGGAATATCCTTCCTAGCCTCCTTCTTAACCTTCCAGTCCGTTCCGAACTTCCTATCCCTTTCCCCAACATGCTTCTCAAAGTCAAACTGTCCATCCGCCGTAAAACTCGTCATAAGCTTCGGCTCACCCAACGGCAACGTATCACCCCGATCGGTCTGCCACAAATGATACACCTTTCCATACAACTGCACAACTTGTTCCATTTCGTAGTTCTCGGCAACTTGCCATGCGGATTCGGGCACGGCGCGGTTTGGCATGATGAGCATTCCGGATTTTACTTCGTAGACGTGTGAGTGCCAGAGTTTGCGCTCTTCTTTGTCAAGTGTTTCGTAGAGTTTTGGTGTGATCATGTATTCGATTCCGATGAGGCGTGCGTTGGGCTCGTCGGAGTCGTAGAGGAGACATTGGCGGACATCCTCGTCTGCTGGGGTTAGTGAGTGAGATGAGGCGGAGGGGATGAAACGTACTGAGATGGGCGCAGTAGTGGTTTGTCTCTACGAAGCGAGAGGGATCATCGGCGTATGCATGAAAGGCATTGAGATGAGCACAGATATGCTTCACCGGCCGAAACTCCTACTCATCATCGAATGAGCTGAAGCTCTCACCATATCCAAAGTTGACTTACCTGCGTCACAGCAGCACCAGCAGTAAGGACCTGGTTCTTTGCCGAAAGAGGCTGTCCCATACCCTCACTCGTAACAGGAATATCTTTCTTTTCTTCAGCCATCTCGAATGTCGTCAAGTTAAGGTTTTGCGATCGTCAGATCTGAGATTGTGATGTTTAAGGTTCATAAATAAAGGCCGATGACGATTACGTCATAGACATATCGGAGTTCACTTGACACAAAAGATGTTACGGTGGTTCTTGCGGTACGTAAACATGAGATGCCTTGGAAGTTCATTGATATTTGATGGAGCGTCAGTATGACGAGATGATGACTTCCGATATCGTCTCGGAGCCGATGATCCACTTTCTCGGTCGGCCCATCGGTGGGGTTGGTCCGGCGACCGGAAGCTACCCTAGAACTACGTACTCGCAGCTTTTGGGCTCTCGTTTCTCGTTCACATGTATGAAAACTCATGAGGAGTAATATTTAAGATTAGTATCGCGAGGCCTGATGCATGTATTACCTGTTTACGTTAAGTGTAGCTTTGAAGAAGCCAATTAGAGGATGGGCTTGTCATTTTGTAAATATTCACGATTCATTCTCACGATTGGGACTAGGTATTGCGTTTTCTACACCATTTTATTCATCTAGTCCAAGGCCAACAAAGCAAATATTGCTCGATTGCAAACAATGTCCAGCTCAATACAAAAGGAATATCGCGATTGCAAGATGTTAAGCTACTAACAATGAGTCTCCAAACCGTATCTATACCAAGACATGTCTCTTATGCCTGGTCACATTTCATCCAAGAGCGTGACAGCACGCTCTACTGTCGACAAATATCACAAACTCTAAACTCCCAGATCAAGTTGCTCACAAACTTAGTCCCTGCGGCTGTAGTGACGCCTGCGCTCCTGCAGTCCCTTCTCAAAACGAGTATACTCAGCAGACGAAGCAAGAGTGCGATTGACGATCCCGTCAATGTGCTCGCCTGAGAGCTCGTCATCCTTAGCCAAGAACTTCTTGAAATCCTTACCCCGCTCAATGTTAGCCATGACTTGTTTAACCCCAGGGGTCAGCAAACTAGAATGCGGCTTGGTGAACTCACTAGCTTTGGGGTTTAAACTGGTGGAGCGATGCCTGAGAGAGGTTGTAGGGCCAGAGAGGGGAGAGCTCATAGTCTGAAGGGGAAAGGAGCTGGTATGATGAGTTTGATAGGGGGCGGCGGGCTGAGGGATGGGAGAGCTGGCAACCGGAGGAGGGAAGGAGCCAGAAGGCTGAGTACGATAGGGTTCATTTGATTGGAAGCGAGGAGAGATGAAAGCCTGAGGGGAAAAGGAGTCCATAGACGGAGTCTGATAGTGGGCAGTTGGTTGAGAGTGACGAGAGTTAAGTGTCTGGGAAGAAGGGTAGCACATAGACTGAGCGCGATAGGGGACAGTGTGTTGAGTGTGATAGGGGTTCATACTGTGAGAAGGAAGAGGGCTCATTCCTTGAGATGGATAGGGAGAGGCGCCCTGGTAGGGAGTAGCAGTTCCCTTCCAGGGAGGAGAGGGAGGACCGGCTGAGGCGAGGAGCGGGCTATTGGGGCGGAGGTGCAGGCCGCGACGCTGGGGAACCTGACCAGAGGGGAAACCACCAGGCCTGTTGCCGGCTTCACCATGATACTTCTCACCGCGAGAGTCACCATAATACTTGGGCTCAATAGAGGCGGCGGAGGGAGTCCAAGGTTGCTGAAGACCAGAGCTCACCTTGGGGGTAGAGTTGACTCGGGAGAGTGTCTGAGCGTAAGTAGAGTTGGCGGAATCCTGGTGCTCACCCTTGACGATAGAAAGACGGCGAGACATGATGAAAAAGGCAGTAGCCAAAAAGGTCAGAAAGATGTTGATGGTTCTGATGTTGTTGGTTTGAGGTTAGCGTTGATAGTTGTCAAGGTGGAAGAAGATGCAGTGAGATGTGAGTTGCTAGAAAGTTGGTGAGGAGGAAAAGGGAAGAGCTGAGATGGGAGGACGAAAGTGACATTATATACGGGAGAATTAGGCATTCACTGGCACTGTTTGAGACGTTCTGATCTCCACTGCTCAAGATGTTCTGATTTCCACTGCTTGAGATGTTCTAACAGGAACTGCTCAAGGTGTTCTAATATGTACTACTTGAGATGTTATTATAGTCACTACTTAAGATATTCTGACTGGCACTGTTTGGAAGTTCTGGTTTCCAATGCTTGTGAGACTGCAAAGCTGAGACAAGAGAACTGCTCATACCAACATGTTCTACTGTTAATATGTATTCTAAACTCCAAACTCTAAGATTAAGCTAGTTATAAGCTTCTTACTTACGGCTAAAATAACGCTTACGCTTCTACTACCCCTGCTGCCCCTGCTGCTTCTCCACCTTCTTCCTCTTCTCTATCTTCTCCATCCTCAGCTTGTGCTTCTCTAGCTTCTGCTGCTCCTTCTCCTCCTGCTACTGCATTCTTTGCAGCACCTTCTCAAGATGACTCTCCCAAGCGGAAAAAACAAGAGCTTGCTCGTAGATTCGTTTGATCTCGGGATCAAGTTTATCCTCATCATCCAATAACTCCTCCAACTCCTATCCAGGACAGACGTAGCCATGGCCTCTTTAGGCTTAGTAATTGTTTGGTGTTAGCGTTAATAGTTTATATTTTATTTTATTTTATTTATTTTTTGTTTTAAAAAAAAGAAGATCGGTATAGTTTTGGTTGCTAGAAAGTTGATAAGAACATAAAGATCAGATAATATAGGAAGGATGAAGTAATCACTAGCACTACTCTAGATATCTTGACTTCCACTGTTCACGACGGTGTGAGGGAACTGCTGCATGTTTGTTCACTGATGGCAGTGAACTGGTTCATGGTCCGGCGGAAACCTACAGTTACTCTACAGATCCAGTTGAGTGACACTCATCCCGCTCTTTGTTCTTCAGCTCTCCGGTTTATTGGAACCTGTAGTTCGTTGACAAGAAGTGAAGAATGCCACGGTTTCATTGAGCGAAACTCGCAGATACATGGGAAATCGTCAAATGAAATCTCATGAGCGAACATAGAAAGATAAACAATGAAACATTCTATATTTATGACAATATTCACGCTTGTAGTTGGTGTACATATCCACGTCAAGTTGATCCAGGGCCTGGGACAATTGACCACGTCTCCCCCGTAAACACCAACGATCCATCTTTTCGTAGTTTCTCGGGATCAATGTATAGCTTCACATCAACATTCGACTTATCAACATTCGAAACTCTCGCGATTAAGTAAATTGTAGGCGACGTCGCAGGCGAAAGAGTCGTATTAGAATTCTCTTGCATCTGCGCAAGCCCCATTAGTAACCACTCCAGAACCAAAGTATGAAGACATACCCTTTGATACTGCCGCCTACTCATGTAAAATGGTGTGCGACTATGTCCCATTGTAGATTTTACTTCAATCAAGAACAAAGGCTTTTTGTTCTGCCACGCTGTTTTGTCGAGGTAGCCTTTGTTCACTAGTTGATTGGTCAGGACTCGCTTTCGATCAAAGTAAACAATGTCGGCGGTTTCTTGGGCAGTCCATGGGCGCATGTCTGAGTAGTCGGGATGAATGGTGACAAGTTTTCGCATTTGACTTTGCCAATTGTCTCTGCTAAAGCGCGGTAGTGGTGGATTCATGTTGCGCAAAAGTCCAAAGACCTGTAGTCGCGTAAGTATCTTCTGTAAGAACAATGAGCGTAAGAAAAAAACCTCACAAATAGTTCACCGAGAGCTCCGATCCTCATCTCGCGTTCATGGAGACCATGCGATCGGAATTGTCGCGAGAGCTCAATGTCTTCATGCACTTCAGGCAGGACACCAAAAAGTCCCGACATGTCACGAGCACCTTTGCTAGGGAGCGCCGCCGAATTTGCCGCAGAAATGACATTGCTAATTAGCTTCAAGTACTCTTCTTCATCCTCAACACCAGGATGTTGAGACGATCCTTCACCGAAGGCCTGGAATTGGAATGAGGAACTGGGCTGTGAAGTAGGTGAAGAACCAAAGATAAACGCTGGCTGGCTAGCTGATCTGGGTGGCGATTGAATAGAGCCAAATCTGTTTGTGTTTCGATGAACATTGGGTGACGGTCGCCTATTCTGATGGAAGTATTCGGTCGTAGATGAAGTCGGAGTGAAGAGTCGTCGTTCGGTCATGGACGAGTTTGAAGTAGCTGGGCTTCGTTGTCGCACTGGTAGATCAGATAACCTGGGTGGAGATCTCAAGTTGTCGAATGTTTGAAGCATAGAGTCTTCGTCACTTGAGATATCGTCCTCGTGAATCTCTGGCTGAGTTAAGAATCGAGCGATGGGGTCTTCATCCACCTCATTGGCGACAAGCTCCTCGTTGGCCTCTTGCGCTTCATGTTGCACAGTGGCATCGTGTAAGTCCTCATCTTCACTATAAACATGCTCCTCTTTAGGCGAGCCTCCGGCCTCATTCTCAGGCTTCTGATCGTCCCTCTTGGCAGGGATGTCCACCTCGACGATTCCTTCTGCCTCTAGGATCTGTGTCATGTTGATCAAAGGAGCATTCAGAACCGCACTCACGATCTGAACCGCTTTGGAACTAGCATGTTTGACCTGCAAGGTAGCGGGATCTGTCATCATCCATTCCAGGAACCGTCTTGGGAGCGTTGAGAAGTAACAGAATCCTTGGGACTTGGGATCGCGCGGAACGTAAACTTTGAGACTGTTGTCATCTTCCCGTATATGAAGTTCACTTCTCTGTTGTATGTGTATCAGATCGTGTCCATCTTGCGACAAATGGAGTTCCGAAGAGATGCCGTCCGTCTCGTAGACTTCTGCGCCCAAGAGGGTCCAATAAAGCTCTGAGTTGTCTTCTGAAGTGCGAGGACTATTAAAATGCACTGCGATTCTGTAGGAAAACATTTAGTAACCAATTGTAGACAATATATCCACATTGACTTGCCTGTACAGCCCATCTGCTTTTTGCATGATCTCTCTATCCGGATACTGTAACTTGTCCATACGACCGCCGGCCACAGTAGATATCTCTCGCACAGAGGTCGAAAGGTATCTCGTCTCCATGCCAAGCCATAAAAGAAATGGCCTTAGCCGACGGACTTCATCCAGAGTAAAGTCAAGCATCTTGGCCTGAGGAGCAAAGATATCGCGCAGAGCCTTTCGGTCGGCAATGGCGAATTGCGTTCGACCAGACTGGAGTTTCACCGAACCATTGGGATACCTCACGGGAAAGACCGTTCCGCGAAATATGGGATTTTCATCAGGTTGATCGACCGTTGAACCGAGGAGAGAATTAAGCGCCCAGATGGTTTCTTTGACAGCAACGACTGATGGTGGTGGGACTCTGCTACCCATTTCCTTGAGCTCATCATAGGCCATGCCTAGTGTGAGCTCTTGTACACCAAGGAAGCTGACGAAGAAATCTTCCAAGTCGGGGTAAAGATCGTTGAGAGCAACTCTACCTCGAATTTGTGTCGCGCTTGACCAGAGGCATTCACTGACTGTGTACCAACGACTTACATTACCAATATTGAAGTAGATCAACGGCTCCTCGGCAAACGTTTTCCTACACATCAGTTAGCTTGCCGCCTCAAGAATGTAGGATCGACTCGTGCCTCAGCTTTGTAGCATCAACTTCCATTAGACCAAGCCTCTCCAAGTTCAAAGAAATATACAAGTCATTGACCCAGTCAAAGTCCTCGCTCCCCAAAGCCTTCAACCTACGCATCTCATTCAGGTAATCCTCCCACGAACAGTCCTTGACTCCGAGTGTCGTCTTGAAGAACTGTCGTAAGACATCGAGGTCCTCCTCTGAGCGATGGAATACGGTTCGGTAAAGGAAGTCAAGTGGGTAGACCGTCTGCATGTCTTTTGGGGCGTTCCATAGGCACTTGTCGGGTGAAGTCCATGTCGCTGGGCTCGAGTCGTGTGCGGGGATGTATATTAGGTTTCCATTGTTTATCGCTTGCCTGGGACAGTCAGTTAGTGATTACCTCGATGGCTGGCCACAGAATCTACCTTGCTTTTGCCTGTGCGTCGAGGAAACTATCCGCCTCCCGACAGCGAGTATGAATGACTTCGTAAAGATCCAATATCCTAGGATTCCGACGCACACCAGCAGCAATATTACTGTACCGGATCGTTCCCAGAATACTTAGGTAGAATTGGAGGTCATCAGTATATCCTACTCCAAGGTCATCAACCAAGAAGCCCCATTTGGCTCGGTAGCTACTCGATGTTATCGCTTCGCCCAACTCCAGAAACACAAAGTCTTCGTCCTCGGCATAGCGTGAATATTTCGCTTCAAGCTCAGGAAGGGGCAAGTAAGTGGTCGATAACGGCTCTAACAAAGCGAACTCATCTCTGCTTTTGCATGCAACCTCAGTTTGGCGTAGCTCCCTCAAGATGTCAGGGCAAGCCAGAATTTCTTGTTTCTCAAGATCCCAGCTTCGCTGGAGGACGCCTAAAACACACTCCGGTCGATGTTGCTCGACGTAGCGAAAAGCGGACGACAGTTCCAATTCACGTGCTGGGCCCCTTTTGGACTTGACATTGGTCAATTGAAGGTGAATCCGAAGTCGCAGGCGGCGCTGCAGCCATTCCGGCCAATCCAAAGAACACCCTGGTGGTGTTGCTGGCTTCTCATTGATGTAATCATCGTGAAGAAATGGTGCATACAAGCCGGGCGCATTTCCATGAGGCTTGAATAATTGACTGGGCCCATACTCATCGTCTGTAGTTAGATAGACAATATGTTTAGTCGGCACCTGTGCCCTCAGTTTCTGGTCATAAACATGGTAGCCTCGCAAACGTGCCCCAGTTTCGTCATCTTCAAGCAGTATCTCAGACAGGTACAGGAACTTCAGATGGATGATTGATGCTGCGAGTGTAGTCTCATCTCCAATAGGAGGGGGCGGCTTCTTCAGTACCAGAGATCGAACATCTTTGACAAGCGGCTCAACAACACCGAATTTGTCAAAAAGGGCACGTCGATCAGGGTTCCTCGTTGCCTCCGAGTCGACCAGATATAGACCAAGATCATCAGGGATTGCGAGGCCACTTGAAGAATGCGAGTGATAAAGGGGACCGAAGCTCGAAGAAACCCAGGCACCATTCCATAGAGGAATGAATTCGAGTTTCTTAAGACGGTCCTGCACTGGACGTTTTGTCGCGGTGTTCTTCAACCAGATGAGCGCTCGTGCTGCAAGTGAGTGCCACTCATCACCAGTAGCGGGATTGATCATCCTGGACTGCACAGGGCCGCTTGCAAGATCCTTCTCAACAAGAGAAACTGCATCGGAAGGCGTCATATCATACAACCCGTACGGCCTGAGCAGCTTCAGATCTTCACACTCATACTCCTTGGCAAGATACATCTCCTCATAAAGATCAGCGAATAGTGGATCGCCGTTTTTATCTCGTAGCCATGGCTGTAGTTGGCGGAGCTGGTGGATGTAATCTAACTTTCCAGTCACAAGCGTGCGAAGGACTTTGACGTCTTGTATGCGCTCTTCTATCTTTCCAAGAAGACCTGACCAGAAACCGTCCCAAGGATATGAGTTTCGTTGTGGTAACCAGCGCATCCATCGGTACTGGAGTGTCGGATGTTGGCAGAATTCTTGGATGGCTGTAATGAAGCAATCTGCGATGCCATCTAAGAGGTTGCGGTTTCGTAGGGACGTGACGACGATGCCTTGTCGACTGGCCTCGGTGACGAAATCGGTGTGGATGAGGAACTATGCAATCGCTTTGTGTAAGTCTCTAGCAAGAACCCTGTGTTGTGCTTGGTGAGACCACTAACCTTGAAGCCCATCGGCCGCATTGGCAGAAACGCAAAGACATCTTGGTTCTCGACAATTGGCGTGCCCGATTCCGCTAACGGGAATGCCAACACGACCTCGGCGGATGAATCGGCGCGATCCTGCTCATCGGAGTATGTCCTGTTCTCGCTCTTAGGAATATTCTCCGCGGTGTGTTTCGTAACATGATACTGCCTCTCTTCCACCCCCTCCAAGGTCTCCTTCTTCACAGTAACCGGGTTACTCCCATGAAGAGAATAAGTTGTGCTCGATGTCTGAGTGTCGTTCTCATCAAAAAAGGAAACCTGTACTTTTCGGAGCTTTCGAAGGAAGAGAAGAATTGTATGTTTTAGGTCCTGAAATTGAAGTTGGATCGTCTCTCGTTGCCTCGCATCCTCCTCCGGATCATCACTCTTATGTAGCAACAGCGTGATGCGAGTCAAAGAGCTGCCTAGAGGTTCGTCCGTATCTTCCCATAGAGGCGTAACCATGCCGAGACCGGAATCTCCTTGGCGATGGGTGAAAGAGAAAGAAAAGCCGTTTGACTGGATATGAACCTTCCAAGCAGCCATAAACACAGATTTGAAGCCAATACCTTTCTCTCCGATGTAGCCCGCTACTCCTACCTTTGAGCTTTTGCCAATAGCGCAAATGGCTCTGAGGTTCTCATGTGTGAAGCCGTTCTCATTGCATTCAATCGTAACTCTGTCAGGACGAACTTCGAAAGATACGTATGGGTCCTGCCCGCAGGAGAGGGCTGCGCTGTAGTTGTTGTCATCCGCATTCTGAAGCAACTCAAAGACAAATCGGGCATTACTTGTGTAAAGATTCTTTGCTAGTCTTGTCTCCTGGTCAGCGTAAATCTGCCCTTCCTTGATGAGAGATTGCGATACATACGTCAAGACAGCTGAGCCTATCATCTCATCCTTTCGAAGGAGCGCTTCTTCCACTTCGCGCCTAAGCTCAGGGTTTATCTCTCCGATTCGCGCAAGCTGCTCTTCGCCAAGATAGCCGCGCTCTTTCGCTATCTCTTTCACCAAATCTTGAGCCGTGCGCTGGCCCGGCCCGGGGTGAGAAGCATCGGTGGACATTTTATCCACAGCCCGGCGGACCCCGTTGAGGCCTGAAGTTGTTGATGCGGAGAGAAGCAAAGACAAGCGCGGGGGAAGATTGTCTAATCTGTATGTTTATCAGCATCATCCCCAATTTCTGCCTACAATTCTTCCTGCGTGGGCTCGTACGAGGCCGGCAAGTCGCGTCAAAAAGCGCCCAAACATGATGCAGGGGCTTTCAGCTTGAGACGCAGATGAGGTATTGATTGGCCCAAAACATCGCCAAGGTGTCAGACTCCCGCGTTAATCCTAGCAAATGGCATCCGTCATTCTTTTGCTTCTGTTGTGAAACGCATTGAGTAGTGAAAACTCTGACGTTGCCATGATTGATCGGTCAAGATTACGGCTGCGAGATGCCGATGAGTCGTGCTATTGGTGATGGCTTGAATAGATACGAGATGTCAATAGCATTTGGTTTGTGAGATGAAACATTTAGGGAGACCCCTGTTGGTCCGCTACCAAATTCGCATCTAGTGCCTGTAAACCCTGAACTTTCCGACCGGAGACGACACACGATCTCCGGATCGGAGGTTAATATCACCGGCTTTACAGCGACATGTCAAATAATTTCGCAAGGCTCCAGACTAAGATTGGGCTAAACTTACAACTCAAAGGAATATTCGGGCTTGCCTCACCGAGTTGTTACATAAGTTCTGGAAAAGGAAACATTAAGCGTCACTGTTTGCACAGTTTGTAAATTACTAGAGGTTTGTATTCTGTCCTGTCTGAGATGAGAGTCAAAATATGGCTCACTACTTTCCATTCAACGACACTCCAATCATTCCTCTGCAAAAGAACCAATCTCCCATTCATACTCATCATCCTATCCATAGCCATTCGGTATTCATATTGACTGGCGCCTAAGCCTTGCCCATGAGGAAGTCGGTCTTCAGGGCGGCAAACTTCTGGCTGGTCTCAAGAAGCATCTCAGCATTGTTGGGGTCATAGGAGAAGTTGACAGCACGTCGGGAAGCGGAGACAACGGGGGCCTCTTCCTTCTCCTTGGCCTCATCAGCGGGCTCGGACGAGTTGGCATTACCAGGGGCCCAGCGACTGGTGGAAATGCCAACCTCGGAGAGGTCTAGGCCATTGTTGCCTGCAGATGAATGTTAGCCATGATTATGATTGGAGAAAGGTTTAATCTTACCAGAGCCGAAGCCTTCATCCGTCTTCTCATGATCACCAGCCGGGGCAGTCCACTCATCAACGCCGGAAGCGGGGTCAGCGGGGGTAGTGTTGGTAATCCACGTATTAATGCCAGAAAAGCACTTAGCGACACGAGAGTCGGCGGGAGCAGGCTCAGTCGAAAGCGAGGCGGTGGCCTTCAGAGCAGGAGGCTCAGAGTTGGAGAACTCGATGAAGTCCTCCTCGACAGCGGGCTTAACAACTGGCTCCACAATAGGTCCCAAAGCAGGAACAGTGACAGGCTCATTGATAAGATCAGTGGCGGGCTCATAGAAAGGATCATCGACAGGATCATCGACAGGCTGAGCGGCGGGCTCGGCAGTGAGCTTGACAGCAGGATCGGTCGCGTTGGCCTTGAAGTGCGCATGCTGGTTGGAAGCGGTGACTGACTCGGTGACGGGGGTAGCAGGGCCGACAGAAGCCTCAACGTGGTATGGGCATGCGGGCTTACCAAGCCAAAGGACGGACAGCTTCTTGGAATGGTTAGGCCACTCACCCTCGGCGACAGCGGGCTGAAGAAGAGGAGACTCCAGCATGTCCTGAGCCTTACGCAGATCCCCGATACGGTCCTGACGGGGAGTGCACTCAGCACAACGAGCCTTGACAACAGACGCGAGGTCCATGCCCTTGGTGGGGATCTCGCGGTCGATGTTGCCGCAAGTACCGAAGAAGCAAATGCATTTGCCTCGGGCAGTGTCACAGATAACGCGCTCATGAGCAACAAGGTGAAGCTTGCCGCAGTTGAAGGAGAGGACTGGGGCCTGCTCCGGGGAGCACTGAGCGATGGTGATGACCTCACGACACATGATGACGATGAGGAGGATGTACGAGAGGGAAGGAGTGAAGTAGACGCGTGAGGGTGAGCTGTAGAGACAGACGATGAGAAAGGGAAGGCGAAGGAAGGAAGGAAGGAAGGAAGATATTCTTACCGTCGTGGTCAAAAAGGGAAAACTCAAGATCTCTCTCTTGAGTTGAGGTGGAGGAGAGAAGGAAGGAAGGAAGTCGAGCGGGGGAGGAAGGACTTAAGTAGTTGTGAGCCCTAAAGATTAGGTAACCACGATCGTGGAATCAAAACAAAAGAAAGAAGAGGAAGGAGGGAGAAGGCGCTAGTGGGAGTGTTGGCACTGGCAAGATAACCTCTCCTATAATTGATAGAAGTTACAGCGAATGATAGGGGGTCGGCCAGTGGCCTATACCCTGAAATCGAGGAGAGGGGAGTCGGAGATGGGACGAAAGGGACTAGAAAAGGCGAGGTGAGTGAATAATAGGCCCTAGATGTCTAGATAAATGCCCTGGATGTAATGTGAGGTTGCATATCAAGAAGAAGAGAAGTGTTGCTTCTCCCTAAACACTCGTCATTAGCCCTTGAACTTTCTGTAGAAGGGAAGCTAATGTGGAGGTCGAATTCTCGACGTCTTTCGTAGGTTATTTACATACAATAGATACGTGATATATCTATGTAATCCCAGATTGACACCGTGATAGTCTATCTGTGCAAGATGGGTTGTTGCAAATGTGATATGCACACTCAGGACTATCCCAGATTTTACATGTCTGGATGGTCTGAGTGGATCCACATACGAGCACTAAATATCTACACTATAAGATCTGATCTATCATGATTCTACAAAGTGGCCATTGTAGTGCATGCTGTTGAGTGTAACTGGAGGTTGATGCCTTCGGGATTCTAGAAGGTTAAGGGATGTTTTCCACTTTTGATTGCCCGCCACAAAGATATCCACTACAACTTTCCGCACAAAGGACCAAGCCCCGCTTCCGCGGTAGCGGGACAGGAACCAAGTGAAAGAAATTCTTTCGTGTTTCGACAAAACACTGCATGGTGTCACTCGACGACGTTTCACCACATGCTTCCATCACGACTACAACTTTCTGCCTGGCAACTAAAGGGAAGTCAACTTTATAAGTTAACGACAAATATGACAGAAAACCACGGTTTTGTGGTGCTTTTGTGAGTTTTGCATCCTCGCAATCACCCGAAAACCACCCCTTCCTTTTGGGTTTCCATTATTCTTTGCCCATACAAATCAGACAAGCTGTAGGTAAATAACACTAAACAAAGAATTTTGACGCAGATCTGAGAACTTGCGATAGCCACGAAACCTTTTGTCGGCGATCTTTGATCTGCTCCGTGGTCCCAAGCCAGCAACATCACCTCGACATCTGCGATTCGACGACTCAACAATACGATACAACTATGTATTAATTTAAGGTGGATAGATATTTGGGGAATAATTTACAGCTTCCAAGACTGTTCAATGCGCCCGTCTTGACGTCCCCTTTGGGGGTCAAAAACCCGATGTGAGTCTCACCCCAAAACCCGCCGATCTGACACCAAATCGATTCTCGTGTATCTTCAAACCTCCTGGCAGTGCTTCTAGAGAATGAGTGATTAGATTTTACTGCCACTGCAAAGCCAAGAGAACGGCATATGTGCTTTGCAGAATTTGAGATTCATCTAACCCAAGGCTCAGCCCTTGGCGTGATGACAAGCCCGGCCAAGTCAACAGGCAGCAGAATAAAAGACTGGGTCTTCTCCATACCAAGAAGCTTTGCTATGGAGTCTTGGAGTTTGAACTTCGGGGTAAATTGGGTCAGGTCCACATATCTCAGTTACTCGTCGGTACGTTCATGATCGTTTGAGTTTATTTGAACCACTTGAGTAACCCAGGTAAGCCAGCCAGATCATTGACCGTGCAAACTGCAAAGCCTGCAAAAGTCATAAACACAATCTGCCAATGCTTGGTTGTTTATGAGGTACGTAATCAGTCTGAGAGCCGCCAATCAAGCTCACCAAGAACTTGGCGACGTTCGAGAAAAGCGTTCTTAGCAAGCCACCAACTCTGGCCAGATCTGGTTCAATTCCACATGCTCAATATCCGGGGTAGGCGAAAAGAACCCAAATTGAACAAAATCGCAGAATCGACACAAAAGAAAGCAAAAACTTGCTGTTGAGACACTTGAAGAATTGACGTCAAGTGCAATGTTTGGTCGACAGACTGTGACGCACGCCCAGACTAGCGCCAAGTCATCCTTGTCGTGTGAGGGTCTCCCATTTAAGCTTAATCGAGACGGCTTACTAGGGTCCTCACGCCGATGATCGTTCTTGGGGGAGACATAACGGGCTTGGCAGACGAATTGGCGTCGGCGGCTTGGGGCAGGTTTGTGTGAGGCTCTTTTGGCTTCAATTTTGAGTTTGGGGAAGCTACAGAACTTAATCGACAATTCTCCGGTTCCAGGCCTCAGCAACGAAACGGAGGCCAGCACCCCGGCTGGCGAAGGAATGGCAATACTCCAATTCTCGAAGCAGTCTCAATCGAAGAAAACACCACGTGAAAGTTCGTATGCGTCACATTATGCCCTTCAACTCTCGTTACATCCAACGCGTCATCATCACAGAGTCTCCCCTTGAAGGATTCGAACAACCCGACGAGGCAGCAGCACAAGGGCATATTCACTTCGTCTCACCTCTTGGACAACGTCATAAAATGGGCGCACGAGACAGGGATACTCCGAGGTTTGAGCCGCACAGAGCCAAAGAATCCGACGATCATCTTGGCAGCCTCCACTCCTCCCTCTTCAAACTCCTTTGAACGGTTGCTCATCGTGTGGAGTAAGTCATTTCAAATCATTTACAGAAAAGCATATAATAATCGGGTCATCCTCAGATTTTGCGACTCTGTTGCATCCGAAACATCAAGTCGACAGAATCCGGGGCCCCAACTTCTCCGCAGACTCGGTTGTCAGTAATCTTGCAACTTATTTGAGTCACCTTCCTCTCAGCTGCTGTTTCGCTTTATCCAGAGCCAACTGCCAGATACACTATGCCTCCGCCAAGAGTCGACAGCGAGGCTCCTCCCTCCTATGACGATCATATAGGCCCTGACAACAGCCACCGCAACTCCAGCAGTAATGGTACTTTCGTTAATGATAATGAGGGCGCCGGCTTCGGTGAGCGAAGGGTCTCCAAGGCAACTCTTCTACGCAATCCCTTAGCGGGCATGACTCGAGAAGAGATTCTTGCTGACGTAGACGCCTTTGTCGAGTCTAAGGGTCTCACCGAGCATCGCGAGGATTTCCGAAAGGGAGCTCTCGTTGCTCAAGTCAACAACCAACCTGGGGGCTTTGAGAAGATCGACATTCTTACCGAAGATGAGAAGGCTATCCTGAGGAAGGAGGAGAGCTCTCGATGGCACCAACCTTTTGCCCTCTACTTCCTCTGTACTCTTTGTGCCGGATCAGCTATCGTGCAGGGCATGGATCAGACCACAGTCAACGGTGCACAGGTATGTTGACGCGAGTATGGCGTTACAGACAAGTTGGTCTAACAATCACAGGAATTTTACTTTAAGGAATTCGAAATCGAAAATGAGTGGATGCAAGGCTTTACCAATGGTGCTCCTTACCTTTGTTCTGCCCTCATCGGTTGCTGGACTAGCCCAATTCTCAACAAGTATACCGGCCGTCGTGGAACCATCTTCATCTCTTGCGCTATTTCGACCATCACCGGTTTTTGGATGGCCTCATGCACCTCGTAAGTTCTTGCCCACTAGGCAGAGATTCGACATTTTACTCACATCTGCTAGTCTCGGTAACTTCTTGGCTGCTCGTTTCATGCTTGGTTTCGCCGTTGGTGCCAAGTCTAGCACCACTCCCGTCTACTCTGCTGAATCCACCCCAAAGAACATCCGTGGTGCCCTTACTATGATGTGGCAGGTAAGATAATGCCTAATTTTGATGCAAAGTCACTTACTAATCAACTTGATAGATGTGGACTGCCTTTGGAATTGCTCTTGGCTTCGTCGTTTGTGTCGCATTCGAAAAGGTCACCTTCATCGGCGGTCCATACTCGCCATGGCGATGGATGATGGCTTCAACCTCCATTCCTCCCCTGATTGTCATGCTGCAGGTCTACTTCTGCCCCGAATCTCCTCGCTGGTATATGGAGCGTGGTCGATTTGACAAGGCTCTCCGATCTGTCAAGAAACTTCGCTTTTCTCCTGTCCAAGCTACTCGCGACATGTACTACGCTTATAAGCTGCTCGAGATTGAGCGTGGTGAGCGAGAAGGCCGAAACCTCCTCAAAGAATTCTTCACCGTGCGTCGTAACAGACGTGCTGCTCAAAGTGCCTGGTTCTGCATGGTAAGAATGATACCCCTACAACGTCATGTCCCACAAAAACTGAAAATAGAATTTAGTTTATGCAACAATTTTGCGGAGTTAATGTCATTGCCTATTACTCTACTTCAATTTTCACTGACGCCAACTATGGCCTGTCCGAGGCCCTCTTAGTCTCCATGGGTGGTGGTATCATCAACTTCCTTTTCGCTATTCCTGCTATCTACACAATCGATACCTTTGGACGGCGAAACCTCCTCCTGGTCACCTTCCCTCTCATGGCAGCATGCCTGTTCTTCACTGGAGGAGTGTTCCAACTCAATGATGAACCTCGCGACCCAAAGATTGCTACCATTACTCTAGGACTTTACCTCTTCATGGCAGTCTACTCTCCTGGTCTTGGCCCCGTACCTTTCACTTATAGTGCGGAGGCATTTCCTCTCCATATCCGAGACATTGGTATGGCATCGAGCACCGCTATTACATGGGGCTTCAACTTTATCATTAGTTTCACTTGGCCAGCCTTGCGGAGAGCCTTCTCCAACACTGGTGCCTTCAGCTGGTATGGTGCTTGGAACATCTTCGGTTGGATCTTTTGTTACTTCTTACTCCCTGAGACTAAGAATTTGACTCTTGAGGAACTTGACAACGTTTTTGGTGTCTCCAACAGAGAGCATGCTACTTACTACTACAGAAAGTTGCCCTGGTACCTCAAGAAGTACATCTTGCGCAAGGATGTTGCTCCTTTCCCTCCTTTGTATGAGTTTGCGGCCAATGATGGACATTATCCTCATGAGAAGCCTGATGCGAGTCACATTGAAGGTAACAACGGTGTCACAAACACAGAGGATAAAGAACTCTTCCCTGGACCTCGATAAGTCACCCGCATATGAGACATCCTGATGGGGAAGAGTTGATAAATGACGTTGCTTCAAGAAATATCAAACGTTTAATATAATGACGGGTGTGCGGCGTATCGACAAGAAATTGGGCAGTCTGGTGCGAGGTTCATGTATACTAGGAGTTCTTTGCTATTAAATGATAGTATAATATGAGAATATGAGGATGTTCTGCTCAGACGAAGATCACAATCGCGTCCTAGAGGCGTGACGGAAAGAGGCATAGCATTAACGTCGAAGGTCGCGATCTACAAGCTGCATTATCAGAGGTTCTTATATCCTGGTCAAAAAGGCCCAGAAGATAAAGTACCTTTGATACGGCTACTCTATTGGACAGACCCCATAAAATACCCGGGAGGCGTACTCGGTTCTCAAGGGGTAGTCTTACATGCATAGCGGAAGTGGTATTCCGCACCCAATGGCGGCTTTGATATTGTATCCCGATCCGTGTCAACAGCTCGCGATTGGTCTAAATGACCCACTTCCATCAATACCGATACGGAAAGCTGACCGTGCTTTTCTAGCAAATTGGATCATGATTTGGAACCTTTGAACTGCAGGGGCTTAAAAATAGTACAAGGGGAAAAAGTCGCAATGGCCCGTTTGTTAAACAAGGCTTCGTGGCTCAAGCAATGCTTTTCACTTCTTTTACTGTAACATTCGTTGCAAACGGTCTCAAATTCATGCCAGAGTCTTGCGATGTCTACTCCTACAAGACCATTGTTACTCAATTCTGATGCAGAGCAAGAGTTACTTGATCAAGCTTTACCTGAGGGTCCATCCAGTTGGCGAGGTATATTCGGATACAAGCCTTCACCAAGCGATCCATCAGTGAGAAAAGCTTTTAGAGACGCCCATCGGGATTTAATTTCCCTTGGACGAGATCGCAAAGACATTTTTCAATTTAAATGGCATCCTATCTGGCAAATCTTCTGGATCAGTCTCTGGAACCTATCTATCCTAGGTTTGCTCATCTATCTGTGCCTATTACCACTCGGCTTCCGCGACCAAGAGAATCCCTGCCAACCAGATGGAGAGTTTCGATTCGATGGGATAGACCAACTTGGCGGTTTTGATTGGTGGGCAGCTAGAGGATTCTTTCAGATTACGCTTGGCTGGGGTCGATTTAGCTTTGGCGCTGCGAAGCTCATTGATGTTGCTTGGGACTTGGTAATTATTTGCAGCAATGACTAACTTGAAAATTCTCATATTAACTCGAGGCAATAGGTTGTTGGTCGAGGGGGTCAAACAATCATGGCTCTCGTGTCATGGCGAGTATTTGCCGAATATTTACAACTCTCCCTCTTAACGAAACCGACGACTTATAGCACGATTTGGCTTATAAGGTTTCAGCAAGATAACTCCGTGCTTGCAACATGGAACCTGGCCTCGGGTTTCTTCAAGGTCGGTCTTGCTTCTAAGAAGGTTATGTGCTTTATGATTTGGACAGCCTTATTCATCCTCGCTTTCCCAACATTTGCCAGTTCAATGACGGGATATACTCCATATAACAAGGCTTATGTTAACGGTACAACTGGGAAGCTTGTTCAATTTTCAGAAATCTACCCTATCGCTTACGTGATACGTGATGGAGGTAGGGTTGACGGTCTTAGCGAGGACTATCCCGTGTTGTGGAAAGGCAGTAAGACGAATCAACAGTGGCAATGTGAAAGCCCAAGCTTACACGTTTCTCAGACTCATCAACGGTGTCTACATCTCCTCCTGTGGATCTCTTTGGTTGGTGTGATGAGTGGGAAGATATTAATGGTATCCAGGATGAATGCCAGCTGCAGCGAGATGTCTCAGAATGTAAGTATTGTAACGCCTATTTTTCATTGGCAGAAATTCATCGACACTGACTGCTCCAAGATGTTCAGAATTACGGGTTTGATCGAAATGGTAGCCATGAACCGAAACAAAAACGGAAAACATATTTCCGTAACCAGGCACTGAACTGGCCGCCCCTCAACATCACAGCATTCTATCTCCCAGACCAACCATTTTACTGGAACTGGACGACCAATTTCACCGCCATGTCTTCCAAGTCTCCTTATATAAAGACGATCAATCAAGTAAATCCTTATGGGGATCGGTCAAGGCTGACCTTCCTTGTTGACAATGGACTATACAATCTCAACGAGGTCCAAGCTGAAGGGATATGTCAACCAATAAAGACTGCGGTATGTCAATGCCAAAAATCGTCATACCAAAATTAAACATGCATAGGAAACTATCGAATACCAATGGGGGTTCTCATTTCTTCAACTCTTCGTAATGACCATTCTTCTACAACTGTTTAGTACTGGCCTTGTTATCGTATGGACAACCGCCCATCTGACATTAAAACGAAACAATCTCTCAGCATCGCCCGGAGGCTGGAAAGGTTTCCTTGAGATGGCAGACAATATCAGAGCACAGCTCGAATCTGCTGGCATAAATGTGGATGGCCTCGCAGACAAAGAGCTGGATAACGAGATTCAGCTTCTTCTTTCAGGTGGACCAACTCCGGCACCTTTAGAGGAATATGACTCAGACAAACCTCTTCCTCTAGGATGTTTCAGTATATGGAAATGGATATGGGATCACAGATTGCGGCTTCTCCAATGGCCATGTTTCATTATTTGCGTTTCCCTGGAGAACACACTTCGTTCTGAGGGACTACTTTATCGCTTCAACAAGGGGCCGTTCTGGATGGCCGTGGTTTTATACACAATCGCAAGTCTGATGATCGCCTGTGCGCTAGGATCAACTTATCGGCAGAGACTGTTGACTTTATTAACAGGTGTTGTTTTATGCTTTCCCTTTTTCCTATACGACGCCAAGGATCGCGACTTTGTTCTGCCTGGGCTGTGCGTGGGGACTTGTCTGGCATTTTTCCTTGGTTCCTCAAGGGGAAGTCGTGCAGTGTTGTTTGCTGTTCCTGTTCTTTGCAACTACTTTGTGGTCCTTGGCTTTTTTATCTCCAGGGCAAAGAAGCAGCAGTCATACGATTACTTGGAGCAATACGGATAGTGCCATAGTCTCGGGGCTCTCGGGAGTCATTTACCGCCTCAAAATATCCTTACTACTGTCTGATCCTTCTGAAGCTTATTGAGAAATTACGATGCTAAAAATGCATGAATAAGTCCCTGAACACGTCGTTTCTTTGAACGTTGAGCTTCTACTGGCTTACTCAACAGCTTATCAAAAGTCAAGTGTGTCATTATCTGCACCTAAATCCAACGCTCACAAATTATCATGGTTATTCATTGGCTGGTTTCCTGCTTACTCATCCGTCTTCACTTTGCATCGAGTTCTGGGCTTAACATCGTGGTATCGCAATGTCTAGGGAGGCTGGCTAGCGGGACAAGGATCTATAAGCTGACAAACTTGGGAAGTTCAGTCAAGAACCGCATTAAGGCGCAGCATGGAGTTTTATCTCTTCCTTCCCCTCTTGCAGCATTCTTCTCAAAAGTTTTGAGCTTGAAGTTGGGCTGTTCTCACGATGCTTGTGCTCTTTCTAGCATGCCTCGCGGTTATCGCATTTGCGGACTATGGGCAGTGTGAGTCTGATTTCATAACACCGGAATTGTCGACCTCGCCGTGGTCCGAGAATAAGGTGTATGGAATTAACGACAAAGTTGAAGTCAAATGGAAGACTGACCACGAGGGCTGCAACCTCTTCGTATGGCAAGATTATCCAAAATTGGCGATTGAACTGTACGGCAAAGTACTAGGTAGTTATGTCTGTCAGGGTTTTATGTTCCTGACTAATTACAATTCTAGAAAACACAACTGACACTTTGTTTCTTTGGAACACAAACTCGAGCGGTTTCAGCCAAGAGTCTGAAGATACTGTTTTTCATTTTGCGCTCTACTCTTCAGACAAGGACATACCTCTAGCGAATTCCGGAGCTTTTAATATCTCGGGAACAAAATCAGAAAGGCTCAGAGGAACCTCTGCATCAGAAACGACTCCAACTTCAACAGCGTCACAAGCTTCAGAAGCTTCGAATGCCTCGGAGGCAACACACCACTCCGTGAGTAAGCCAGCAAGCACCACTGGACTATCGACAGCTACATTGGTGGGAATTTCAGTCGGTGTCACAGTTGCTGGACTTTTGACATCCGCAGGCATCGGCTTGTGCCTCTGGAGACGTTTCATGCATAAACGAACAACGGAGCGAGTGGATAGCATTGAGAAGCCGGATTTTACAAAGGCTGAGTTGGGTAACACGCAAATATTGCAGATTGGCAAGTCAGAGCTTGACAGCACAAGGGACGCTGCTGAGCTTTGGGATACACAAAAACCGGGAGAACTTGGTGATGAGAATAAGATACGGACTATACATGGACTTCATGAAGCGCCGTAGCTTTAACGACTAACGAATAAATTGAAAAGCTTCAATGCAAAATATCCTTTAACAATCTCCTGTGCAGGCCCTGTCTTTGAGCGACCTCTTGCCTCTTTGATAACTTTCTGTCCGCTCAAACACATAGCGAGGTAAAGCGCACAATAAGCATCAGTATCACCCAACCAACAAAATGCAAACCAAGTAAAAGCTCTTCCGTAAATGCACGACAGCCCGGTCACTATAGCTCTTTCCGTTTCTTAAGAGCCAGGAGTACCATCTTTGCAATAAAAGGAATCACACCAAGCAAACTCCTCATAATACCAACGATAGTAAGCCCCTGGCCCGCTGGTCTTGAAGCAAGATGGCTTGCTGTTCTGTTTATTCCCATAGCAATTCCCGATCTTCTGCCCGTTCTCGAAAACATCCCACTTAAGGCCAGGAACGGGCTTGAATGTCCACGTTTTCCCACCACAGATACCCTTGGCTGAAAACTCTGCGCCCAGATAGTCGTATCCATTAGGATACTCTTCTTCTCGCCCGTTTTTGAATTTTCCCTGACTTCCTCTCCACCAGTTGCAGTTGAACTTGTTGGAAGGGGTGAGCATGCCATATGTGTCCAGTGGAATTGGAGGAGCGAGGCCGAAGGTGGACTCCATGCGGCCAATGTGGAAGTTTGCCAGGACAGGCGCGAACGAAATGAAGTAGATACAGGCAGATATAAACTTCATCTTTGGCAGTTGAAACACGAGGCAGGAATGGGTTAAAGAAGTAGTTTATATCGAGTGGGAATATGAGAGCAGTGAAATGTAAAAGAAGATCTCAAGGTTTGTTTCGTTTCGAGAGCGGTTGAATATACAAGAGCCATCATACCTAGGTTATATATTATGGTCCACAAATTAAGCATATTTATTAACCTTGCCTGTTATATGAGCGAGATAACTCAAGTTCTCGTATAGATGCAGCAGTTGCTAAAACCAAACCAGGGACTCTGAGTAAGCGGCTGACCATACACCACAAAAACTCCAGGTTCATTGGTTTACTGAAACTACTTGCATGTTAGTGCTTATAGCTGGAAAGAATGAAAGTAATCGGCGATTACTACGCCCAAAAGGATCATTCTGCACTTCTTGGAGCTATGAATACTCAACCTAATTAACCGGAAGGCATTCATCTGTAGGAAACCTTTTAGCCATATTTTTTTTTTATCTTGAAGAGACTGCTAGATCACACAAGTTCGCTCAACCAAGTTTGTGTGAACCATGAATAGAACAAAAAAGCACATTTGATCCCTCGTTAAGGCAGGCCTGAGGCGGCTGTTGTACTGAGGCCAGGAAACTAGCCTGATTAGGCGTAGCGATTGTGTATGGTGGGTGTTGTAAATGGTCTCTGATTAGTTGGAACTATTAGATTATATACAGCCTGATTTCCCTGCCTGCAACGTTAAATGGCTAAAGGTGTAAGAGGTTGGATGAGTTGGGTTATGATTAATTATGTATGGCGCAATTTCTCGGGACGATAAATAAGCAGCCGAAACGACCGAAAGGGGTTGATATTAGAATTGGAAAGGTTGAGCTTTAAGAATTATAACCTCCAAGAGTGTGTATACGATGCCAGATGGCTAGACTGAAGTGGATGTCCATCCTTGGGCTCTGGAGCAACTCCCCTTCAGTTTGGCCTCCTTGATGAATATCTCTCTTGTGTTCTTATCGTTGTACATGCTTCGATTGTCATTTCAGCACTGCAGCACTGCAACTTTAACCCGCCCCAAGGATATGATAAACGCACCAATGGTCGGACTTGTTACCAACTTTGGAAGATGCACGTTCGGATTGGTGGTGGCGCTATGCCCGTCGTGTCACGCCACGATGGTGATGCTTGCACTAGAGTAATGTCAAAGGGCAAGGTAGGGGTACAGTGGCCAAGACACCGAATTCCTACAGCTACTCTCTAAAGGGGTAAGCCTTCTTTAATCCTAATTATTAGAATT
>PVQA01001431.1:0-12117 GCA_002980515.1 Fusarium burgessii | reverse complement strand
GACCTGCTGGATTGATTGGTGACAGTCAAATCCTCTCTGACTGCACAGAGAATGTGAGCGTAAAGGGCACATAACCTGTTGAGGGGGGTGTGTGTATTGACTGTGGCTAGAAAGGGGCTCGGGCCGAGAGGTCCGGCTAATATACGAGGTAGGTGCCTCAGGCACCTGTAAAAACACTCTCCAGCCCCTGATGAACTTCAAAATTAGTCCCCTGTTAGCTCGGCCGGCAGCCGGTCTTGGGAATGTGTGTGCGGTTGCCTGTTAATCCAGATAAGTCAGCAACCCCGCTTAACTGTTTCCTTTTTCCTTTTTCTCTTGACTCTTGACTTAGCAATACCCTCTTGTCTTATACCGTGGTTTAGCGTAAGTGTCCTGCGGCACTATTGGCTTTTACTTTGACGATTTTGCCATGGGTACCAGCGGGTTATAGGCATTTCGATACCGCGAGAAGTACTACATCTTCTACAACGAGTAGTAAGGCAGCTGTCTTGTCCTTTCTATCTATCGGCTAACTGCTTCACAGCGATTCAGATGAGCTCGGCGAAACCCTTGCGAAAGGGGTGCCACGAGACCCTTCTAAGTTGCAAGCCTGGCGGGACAGGAAACGCAGCGACTGCGCGGCATTGAAACAGCGCTTGGAACAGGCATGGCTTATCTCGCTGGACCAAGGCGAGTCAGAGCAGCTTCTCGAGATCGCTGGAACCGAGGACTTGTGCCTCTATCCGCGTTACGTGAGGCCACACGCCGACATATCCCTACCTTACACCGCCGTGGTGGATCTTGACCGAGAACTCCTCGACTGCGATGGGATTTGCCACTTCCGCATGGCCCAGCTGCCACTGGCCACCCTCAATCTGCTGCTCGAGCCTGGCAATCGGTACTGACTGGGACTCGACAGAGCCAAAATACCCCTGAATCACGACCAACGCGGTGTCTGAGCCGCCCCAGGATGGCGAGGCGGTCATCACTTCCAGGTGCCGTACGATGTGTCCCCGGTTTGAGGTGTTCACGTCTCCCAAGGCCTCGGAGGTCTTGGTGTCGGCCATGGCCCAGGCATTCGTCCTCGTGAGCCAGATGTATGGCCGTGCCATCACCCAAGCGCGTGATACGTGTTTCGAAACGGACCACCTTTTTCGTGAGGTGAGCTACCTGATACTGACCATGGCTTCCTGTTGCCCCAAGCTCGCCAATGCCGAGGGACTGGGGTGGACGACTACAGTATGCGGTTCTCTGGGTAATCTCGAGCGTTTCAAGTATGGCATTCTTGGGGTTGATGGTGATGCCCAGCCCCGAGAGCTGGTTTCGACCTTCCTGAACGACTTCCACGAGGCCGGGAAGGCACCTGGAAGCGCCCCACATACCACGTCATACTGGATGGGTCCGGTTTTCGTTTGGTTAACACGCAATGTGCTATCCCGGTCGAGTTTTGAGGCCGCTATCTGCGCGGCCGTAGCAGATGGCAGAGCTGTCTCAGACAAGGGCGAGTTTCGAATGGTTGTGTTCTCTATTCGCCACTTCGTGCTAGTTCGCGTAACACCCGACATCGTGTTTCATTCGAAGCGTTATCCTCTGTAGACCGAACCCGCTACCGCCATGATGTCGTATATCGATACGGAGCAACTTGAATTTATGCTCCAACGTCCCGCAATACTCGAAGACTCGCTTAATTATGGCGGAGCTGGCGATGGCGACTGGGTTTCCGACTGCCAGCACGGCTTCGAAGAGCTCGCCTGTTTCTTCCTCAGTGCATATTCACACTTGGAAAGCCAAGCATCTAAGTAACGCTTTAGTATGCCCAGTTGCCCCTGTTGATAGTTATCAATTACTTGTTTTTCTTTAGCACGTTTACTGATATGAGTTTTGTACAGGTCGCTTGGGAAGCTTGCCGTAGACAGGGAACTCACGCTTATCAAGCAGATTGATAACGAGCCTGACTTAATGGAATCTCCCCTACAGATTGAGATAGAGAAAAAAGGTCTGTTCTCTCAGTTGAACCGCCAAAATGTTACATATGGCCAAGTCCGGTGCATTTTGGTTATCCGAGCGAGCAGTAGCTCTTGTACGTCAAGCATGCTCGCCCTACCGGTGCTGTGGAAGCACTGGGCTAATTCGTTGCGGGTGAAGGAGGGAGATAAACTGGTGGAATTGCCAGTTTCAGCCGGCCGCTACAATAAAAATTTGGACGAGTTCAAACTTAAACAGTTGGATTGGCCCCGCAATTACAATCCAGGTTGGCGGCAGCCGTTTGAAGAAAGGGGTATCAACTGGGAGCTGCTCGAAAGATTGCTGGGCTCACAGTATGGGCGTTCCCATTGACTCGCGTGCACGTGGCCTCGCCGTCATATACGCGCTAGTCTTCTTTATCCCAAAGGGCATAGGAGGCTGCGGAGCGCACTCCTCTTGCTATCGCGATCGTCTAGACAGTACACAACTGGCTCAGATTCCGCGCCAGCCACTCAGCGCACATCTCCAGATGGCCTCCTGCGTGCGGCCGGATGGTAGTCGCAGATCGGTTTGCTTCATGGCATTGTTCAAGCCAGCGCCTGAGGACACCTTTGCGGGGTGGACGCGGGTCGAAAGCGAGGCATGCGCCCAGGCTGAAATAGAGTATTTCCGCGAGGTTTTTGAGTTTTGGACCAACAATGATGTGACTTGATTAAAGCGTTTTGGAATACTAGGTACCTGTGAAAGGCTGACCGTGTTCTCTGGGTTAGGGATAGGCACGACCTTGCCGTCGTTGTCATGATCGGGACCAAATTCAGGCTCCTCCACGTGGCCAATCACCCACAGGTCCCGACAATGGAGGAGGTACCGCCAGATGCCTCATTCAATGTTGAGGAGGCTCGGATGTTATTCCACCACCAGCCGTGGCAACATTGCAAAGGCATGAAGCTCCATCTAGACCATGCGAGGTCCCAGCTGAGATTTAGTGACGTTGACCTCAATCGCATCAGCGACGATACCACCTCCCACCACTACAACAAGGACAGACGGCCGCCTCTCGACACCCGAACTAGGGAAGACAGGCCTGCTATCGCGACGCGTTGACCTGGGCGCGTCAACTGGCGGACACGCACGGCGACCAGGAGACGGAGGAACTGTTGGCACTAGACTCGTATCTCTGGCCGTAAGCCTATGTTGCGGCTGCAATATGTACTTTATCCCTTGGTATTATCTTTGTTCAATTCGTGCTCATGACCGGGTTTAAGCGATAGCGGCATGGTCGCGCAACTTGGGCCCGCGCCGAGCCTCATCAAGGTCGTCCATCCGCCTCCTCTCGTGAGCTCGTTCACCTTCAACGTCCTTTTCGTTGAACGTGTCAGGGCCAAACCTTCGCATTAACAAAACTTGCACCTAAGTATTGATAAATGGCAAATAATTGGTATTTATTTCTTTTTTTTTTTTTGCTCATAAAACATCATAAAATACGCAAACTAGCCCTCTCAATAATTGCATAAGTCTTCCACCTGGGTTCCTTGCCCCTCGAGTAGCCGTATCTCTTAGATTGAGCAATGTCGACATATAGGGCCTCGCCAGCCTTCACAGCTTCGGTCCTGGTAGTCTTATTTTCAGGATCGATTCAGGCACCTGATCGCGAGGCAAGACCCAATTGCCCGTTCCGACCCTCACATTCTTGAAGAACGAAATGACCTTCTCACTGCTCGCGCCACGGGACAGAAGCCTGCGGAGCATGGCGACATCTTCAAACCTATTTACAGTTAGTTTGAGGAACAAAAGCAACAGGGAATGTAAGATGTACCGTAAAACAGGCGAGAAAATGGGGTCCGCTGGTTTCTGGACAACGCTTTCCATAGCAGTAACGCTATCGGTGGAATCCAGTAGCTCCAAGATTGTCTGGGACACCGTCAAGTTTGCAAGCCTCTGCAGGTAATCTCCTTGACTTCGAGTAGCCAAGTAACTGTAGAGATCACGTAAGCCTGACACTTGGTCAACGAGCTTTTCATAACTCTGCATCGGAGAAGCATGCCACTTGAGGCGCGCCGCGGCATGGCTCTCGGAGACTTCCCTATATTGTCCCATTAGCATAAGTGGTGCACTCAAAAGACATAATATCCAAATACCAATATGAGTATGAATTCATCATCTGTCCACGAACCTCATTGAGGAACGACACCTCCGAAGCGAGAAAATTGAGAAACACAAGGAAATGTATATGGTTCTTATCCCAGAGAGTTTCAATGAGAGGGAGCGTATCATCTAAGATGTTGTGACACTGTTCGAAGAGCTTCATCACCCGGTCTTGGTGGATATAAGCAGGGTGGCTTGCAGCCAAAATGAAGTGGTAATATAAGGTTGTCGAATACTCGAGCAACACCATGCACGACTCGAAATTCAAGTTGGGACCTCCACTAAGATAGTTGTGAAGATCTTTGAAGGATTTATAAAGACCATGTAGTATGGAAATTACATGATCCTGGGACGCTGAGCTGAGGATAAACTGGCGCTGCGAGTCACGATAATGACTGACTCTTTTAACGAAGTCCATGATTGATCGGTCGAGGAGGCGATGTCAGTAGGATATCATGCCCCCCGCCCCTCCCGAGCTCAGGGAAGGGCCTTTTCTTTAACAGTAAACCAGTAGAGAAATGCGAACCAAGGCTTTTGCTAAAAATGCCTTACAGCTGCCTTCGGCCGGCAGCAGGGATGGACAATCATAATCCCTACGTGACGACTTCCCAGGAAGTCGAGTGCTTTGTGACGTGTCATGCCGCTTCGGCGTTAGCAAAAGGCGCCACGCAATGATTTCCCTTCTCGTTTCACTACCTATGGGCCTCCCTGTCGGAGGCAGAGTGTCCGTGTCAAGATTTGTGAGTGCATGGAGTGTAAGCCTTTCAGCCTCGGTGTGATTCTATTATTCCCAGAGTGCCCGATGGGGGATTAGGTTGCGAAGCAAACGAAAGCAGATGGGGTGCTGGCCTCCCTCACATTGTCACGTTAGTGACAACATACGTTCCCCTGGAGGTGAATCACTTTAAGCTTCCTTGCTCATTTATGGTGCGAAAGGAAGATGAATCACGGCATGGAGTATTGTAAGGGAAAAAGTCATTGAGCTTGAACTAAAGCTAGATTTCCATACGCAGTACAACGATCCCATACGGACACAGGAACAGCGCGAGCATGTGAGAGAACAGCATCCCTGCCACAAATGCCAATGCCCCAAACTTGTATATATTCATGGCCAAGATCCATCCGAGAAAACAGACCGCCGTGAAGAGGGCGCTGGGGACGGCAGTTGCCGTGAAGGGAAGGGGACGGCAGGAATAGGGGGCAGACAAGGGCCAAAGAACACCGGATTGTCTCTGTGTCGCTTGGCAAACCAAATAGCGATGTGTGGAATATAAAGTGCTTGTTCAATGAGGATTACTTCGCATTGCTCACCTCCCAGCAAACCAATGCAGAGGAGCAGCATAGCATCAATATTGCCTTCATTAGTTTCCGCCAAGGGTATCTGCAACTGCCCGACGCTCATGATGAATCGAAGGATGTCGAACTTGTTGACGGAAGAGTTAAAGTCCAGATCTGGTTGTTGGTGAATGGCTTTAAATGGCCGCCCTTTTCGTGTCTTGACCAGCATTTAGCAATCTCAAGCTGTCCCCGTAGTTTGTCTGCGGAACTTGGCCAGAGCTGGGGAGCGATTCTCATTTGATCAAAAATTTGATCTCGAAGCTCGACGGTGAACCTCTGCGGACCGATCTCCTCTAGTCGGGTTCGACAATGAGTCATGGCCGCGCTTTTGCCCCAAGGCATCGTTCCGGTTCCATACTTAAGTGAGAGAAAAGGGCCAAGTAGGGGCAGGAAAACTTCCTCCTCATGCTTCCTGTTGAGGTCGAACTGAGGGTCCAATTTGATTGTCATAATGAAGACTTAAGTTGGAGAGTTTGTGGGGTGAGAGTCTGAGAACGAGCAGAGATAAACAAGGAGTAGGGAAAGATGGCTTCTTTTAATGAGAAAGTAGTGCCCACGGTTAGCAAGCCGCCTGGGATCTACATGCCGGAGTTTTGAGGAGGGTGGGGGAGTACGGCGTCCCAACTGTATCGGAGTCATGAAATTGTTTCATTCATGGGAAGACTAGGGTCGAGATCCGCACCTGCACGGCAGCAAGACTAGGTGATAAGAGCTGGGCGTCTGGGCTCAAGGTTCGTCTATCATCTCTTCTCTCACTTAGTATGTGGCTTCGGGTTGCATTGAGTAAAACATCACCCCCACCAATTCATGGAGCACTCGGTCTAGCAAGCTACCGAAACGTATCACATTGTACTCCATAGACCTACGATGCTAGCCTACATCTAAGATACAAATGTTGAGGAATGTTTCAAGTCTGTAAACCCCCCTTCTGGGACTTCCCAGCTCTTGTAAGTCTTGTGTTCATGATAACCCAGCAGACGATTTTCACAGGTCAGTGCCAAAACGACATCAGCCTCAGTCTCGTCAGGCGTGAGCGACACAAAGTCCTTCGCAAACTTTAAATCACATCCAGCCATTTTTTCAATCCCTGTTCTCAAGTTGGTAATAGGGAATGGCACAATTCGAAGTTTTGTCCCTGGTGGGAAGCTGGAGTTTTGACGATTTGCCGCCGTTACTGTTAAGCATTCGCAATCGGGTATTATGAATTTCATTATTACTAACTCGTTAATAAGTGTTATTGAAAAATATGGGTATTGTTTACTTACTGAGCGCTTGATATACTTCTTCAAGTACTATTGTATCTTTAGGATAACGGGTCGTTGCTCGTGTGACATGCCGCCATTCCCCCGTTCCTCTTGTGAATATGTTTTCGAATAAGAGGCCATGGCAAGCCTACATAACTCTCTGTCAAAAACGTCAGTGATGCCACGATCAACCGAGTGTCCGTCTGATGCCATTGTCGAGTTTCGCGCAACTAGGCGCTGTTGATGATAAAACAGTAACTTAGTACTTGACTTGGAAGGTTCTTTTCATTATTCAATTTAGGGCCAGCTACTTATACTACTATACTCTCACTGTTTCTCTTCTGTCAATGCTGTGCGTTCTTTGGGGGATAGTCCAGTTGCGTAAGTCTACTGGGCTAAAAGTTAACAGGTTCCTAAGTTCATCAGCGGAAGTACGTACAAAATTGCAAGAATAACACGTACTGTGACATCAATGATGTGGGTGCTGCATATGTTTAACCCTACGGATCCAGTGCTCAGAGAGCTACCGCTATTTGTGTTGATGAGTATCCTACACCTTCATTCTCTGGGATAAAACGCAACGTCGATTCGAAGTCCTCCGCCCAACGCCCCGTCGTTCTCCAGGCGAACCGAGAGCCATGAGGATGAACGCCAGATATTGACCGACAGCCGTGCATATTTGTAGGTTGTTTGGATGGGCTGATACTTCCGGGCCAGGCTCTGCTAGGTGATAGTACAAAGTCTCAGATTCGTCCCAATCAACTTTGAGAAAAACGATGGCTTCGCCAGTGATAAGCAGACCATATTCAGGCCACCTTCGATCATGTAACGATATGCCTGCGTCACGGCAGATGCCGTCTGCTTCTCTGTATGGTACTGAAAGCCTGCGCCAGGGTCCACCGAAGTTGGAACTGGCCTTCGGATCACAACTTCCTTATGGATGTGTGTCCATGGCGCGGAGACCGAGACAAAGAATAGAGAGCGGTCAGCTTCTGGGGCGCCTTATACTCGGTAGTATAAAGCATAGTGTGCTGGGAAGACACGGAGTTGTCGGATCGATAGATACAGATGTAATGTGGTCGCAGCAGGTCGAGATCTTGTCGATGGTCAGGCGTCCGCGGTGGTGTTGATGGGGTCTCTTTCTCAACGACCTCTTCGGCGACGTCGCTGAGGGCATCGGGGCGAAGTATTTGAGCGTCTTCTCGTCTGCTATCGGCCGTTAAGAGATCCTATTCCCCAAGCCGGCCAGGAAGTTCGGTACTCGAAAACGCGGCGTTCGGTAGGAAACGATTCGTAGAGTGTACCGAAGGTGAGCCTCTGTTGGTCAAGGAAGTCGGGCCTTGGCCAGAGGTTATTGGGACACCACTTATCACGCAAAATGTTAAAGATGGGCTTGATGTTACCATAAAAGATTGGTGAGGTAGGGTGATGGCAGGGGCCAAAGGAAACGTTGAGAAGGAGCTGAGGTCGGTGTTTGTGTTATCGGGGCCTGATCGGCGGCGCAGGCTGAGGGGGGCTCTTTATGTATGGAATGTATGGATGCATGCTCGGCCAGGTGGAATCGACATCCATTGCGCGGTGGCGCTAAGTTGGTATGGAAGCACAGCTCAGTTGGCTGGCTGGTTGTCGGCAGGCCGAGGGCAACTGACGAGGAAAATTGACCGAGGGTGGAAATTTGGTCAAGGTAAATGTCTCGTCTGATCTCAAGGCGGAAACGATGTCGCGTCTTTGAATAGCCAGTAAGAAGGCATCTCGATCGTCAGGATATCTATGTCGGAGCTTGGGCAGGTAGGACGCAATGGGACCGACGAGAAGGGCTGTGGGCGTGATCGGAGGGAGGAAAACGTATTGTAATTTTTCTAGGCATCGGTCAATAAAATCGAAATGAAGGGGCAGAATATTAGGCATACCTTTGCAAGTGAGTCCCCAGGATCTGCCCAAGAAAACAAGGGCGGTTGCAGACTCGGAACGAGCCAGTTGTCCACAACACATGGCGCAAAGAACTTCGTCGAGGGCATCCGCGATAAGACTGGACAGTATCGAGCAGACCAAGAGTTGGGATCGTGAAGGGCAAAATCGCCATATCGCTACAATTGAATGAAGCCAACATCCTGGCAACGTTGGTGGTTGATGGATTGGTAGAAACTACCATCCTTCTGGCTCATCTAACCTTAGGCTTGCAATTAGCATCCTATCATATGACCAAGAACTTGTTGCTTTCCTTCGCAAATCGCGTGGTGAAGTCGGCTAGGATGGGTCGCGGACAGAGTGTCGATTACCAGTAAGTACGATTGCAGATCGGCGAGGTGGGGGTGTTGACTGTCGTCCAAAGTGCTGCTCCCAAGACGGAGACGATATCGTATTTGGGTCGCTGGACAGAAGGCATCTCGATCATCGGGGTAGATTTGAGGCAATGCTTGGACAGTACAACACAACAGCAGTTGACTAGAAGAGCTGCGAGCGCGATCGGGAAACCGGCTGGCCTGCTGGAAGATAGTCAGTAGAAAGCAGAGAAAAGCGAACAGAGGTTCGGGTGCACCTTTCATGATATCATCTTGGTAAGGGGTAACTGCCACGAGACTACAGAGCGGGGGACGCGTCTGAGCAGGGCGCGTTGATCGACTTGAGCAGGTATGTGGATCGTAAAGATAAAGCTGCCGTGTCGCTCCAAAGTGCCGTAGCTGCCCCGAAAAAGAACACCAGATTGGAGGCACTCTCAGTAGTGGTGGGTTTGATGGATTGAATTGGATCGTGATTCGCTGTAGCTGGATACCGGCAAAGCCACAACCACTGCCACAGCCACGCCCAGGTGTTAGGTGACCTACCCTGCAGTGCAACACCGTAATTAATGCTATTTGAGTCTCCCGTGGCCGTCATTTCGGTATTTTCGTCCTTCACCATCTTTGGGAGCACCTCCTGGTTTCAAAGCAGTGATTTGCATACATATGCTGCCGATCGAGGCTATGATGCCAGAGGTTGTTCTGAGCTACTCTGGCTTTTCCGCCAGGATCGCCTCTTGCTATAATGGCCTCTTGCTCGCTATTCCATGTTGGGGTGCCAATTGCAACCTCTGACCGGATTGTAAATGTCACAACATTCGGTACAAAAACTGTGCAACGGGCAGCTAAATGGCGAATATGGTGAGAACTAGATATTGGATAAATATTCCTGACGGACATTTAATATAGCAAATTAATTTTTACATTTTTCGCGCTGTTTGTTTTGAGCGAAAATCTCTTTTCCAAACGTATTCCCTCAAACAATTCAATCACATGGCGTCCTCCACCGGCATTGTCACAAAGGGCATCTCCATTCTTGCGCTATCGGCCACAAATCCTGACATTCCTCCAATCGATTCGAAGATATCCATGAAGTTGCCTGCATAATCACTAATGATGTTTCTGGCGGCGGCTGTCGATGGAGCAATAGGTTGGGCAGTCTTGTACATAGACGAGCCATTCGGCTGCATCCCAAAAGCGGCCAACAAAAATGTAATCCGAAAGCATACTTTGCTAAAGAAACCCAAGCTAGTAAAAATTTACCGGGCGGCTTGCGATAATGATTCTCTTCGCTGAACTGGGCTTTTCTAACCCACTCATTAATGCCCTCAACGACACGATTCCTCCAGTGGCGTATTGAGGTTACATCCCACGAAAGTACATCAGAGACGTTCAATATAGGCTCTCGTAAACGATAGGGAAAAGTGAGAAAGGCGCTTTTGGAAGGGTCTAATTGAGCTTATGCTGGGGCAGCCTTGGAAGCTGGATGCGGATGACGCTTGTTCTTTTGGTGAGTGGTTGAGTCCCCCCACCCGGCCATCGTCTCTCTCCTCAACCATCATCACTCCCATCTCTTTTCCCTCCAAAGTCGATCACTTTTCATGCTATGATCAACCTTTTACTGCACCAGAATGCCCGATGTCGATGAAGCTACGACTTCGCCACGACACCGTCCCCATGGCTGAATGTCTGACGATCGGACTCTCGTTATGTTGACACGTCCAACGAGACAAGTGGACAAGATCCCTCTCACCAGGAGACGAGGGAGACGATAAAGGCTCAGACGATAAGGCAGGCCCTCCTGATAAGCGCCAGCGCCGCTCTCGCTCATGCTCTGTGCCGCTCATGCTCTGTGCCGCTCATGCTCTGTGCCGCTCATGCTCTGTGCCGCTCATCCAAAACTTGAGCCTTTCCTGCGACCAGAAGTGATTGTACTTGATGAAGATGAAAGGACAGATGCAGAATAAAGAAAGGGCCGATGTCATATAGGTCTCAGTGACCTGGGAATGAGAAAGATGGTTCATGTCTATCTGAGGAACTGGACGCGTATGAGGTACATAGCTTGCATGGAGACATGATGGTGAAGGGAGTCCGGGTCTTATTAATGCTTGGAACCAAAGTTCGCAGCGACACCCAGCTCCACCACACCACACATCGCGCGATTAATGAACAAAAGGACCAACACGAAGATGGTTGCGTGCCTCCACTCCCTCTATATTGGCAGTCTCAGGGATCAGGGGATCGACCAACCGTTAACGAACTCGGCGGTCTCCCCTAATCAGAGCTACACCAATATACTTAGGTAAACCGGCACAAACAAGCCCTATGTAGAGATATCCAAGATTATTTTGCCGGGGTTACATAGTCATGAGCGTGCCATTGCATAAGCTTCATAATAGAGAACAATTACAGTAAGGACTGGCAAGAACCCCCTCCCTTTCAACCCCAGTGCTGTCTCAATCTAACTACGAGGATTCCACATGCCACGCTTCAATGAATCTTCCTTGGCCTGCTTCTCCTTAAGAAGGCCATGCACTCATTGGCCGCAGTTCTCTATTGCAGCAGCCGGGCAAGACCTGTATGGCAGAAGGTACGACATGATCTCTGCCGGCCTGAACTCGGACTCCGGAATATTTGCCGCAAACTCATCTGCTTGACTCTCTATTTCTCCATCACATACCTTTTGTTGACTGACATGCACAATCTTCTTCTCTAGTTGTCCAAACATGAAGCGGAAGATATCCTTGACGATGCCTCTGTTGGCAAGATGAAACTCAACCTCTCTGTCAACCCGGCCGGGCTGTATGAGTGCCCGGTCCAACTTTTCGGGATGGTTTGTTGTCATGACGAGGATTCTATCTTCCTGAGAGGGAACACCATCAAGGGCGTTCAGTAAGCCTGAAAGAGTCACCCCCCTCCTTTGTGGCCTTGCGTCTGTATCACTGTCTGATTCTTCTGAATGAGAGTCCCTGGAACATGCAGCTCCTTCTGCATCAATGTCCTCCAATAAGACGACGCATCTGTGTAGAAGGCCAGCAAATAGGCCATTTAGCATTTGATCGTTTGCACCTGGAATGCTGACGACGTAGATATCCATATCTGGTTCACCTGCAATTGACAAAATGAAACTGGATTTCCCAGTACCAGCAGCGCTCATCATAAATCAA
>PVQA01001430.1:0-24545 GCA_002980515.1 Fusarium burgessii | reverse complement strand
CCCCTGGCGTTTGTCCCCATGCCCCGATCCCTGTCCATCTGGTCCTGGGCGTTCAAGCCATGATGAGCTATGACACGGTATTTATACAGTATCATTGTGAAAAGGGCATGTTCAGAAATGCAATATCTTGTCCCAAGATGTGATGCTATATCATGAAAGCAACCTGCCGAAAATGTTGTCATGATATCAACTTTTAACCCTGCTATTTTATCTCTGCTAGTCTCGATCTTAGTAGAAAATCAGATCCTTATTACACCCCCAGCCGGGGCACAGCAGTGTAACAACAAAGTCGATCCAATGGGTGATGTGATTGTTTCTGATCACGCCTCTGTCCTGCTTCTTTGAGCCAGCAAAGCAGCACAGCACAACACACCTCAGTTCAGTTGAGTTTCAGTTTCAACTCTGTGTGGTTGTTGAGCGAGCGGATTGTCACCGCATGGAGCCATGGATTTTGACTCCTTCAAGATACCAGCGAGATTTCAACATTCTTTGTGTCCCGTCAGTATCACGTTGTTTTCGCCTCTGGCACGTGTTGTATATATATGTGTGTGTGTGGTGTGTGTCCCTTGCTTTTTGCGTGTCCATGTACAGTACATGTTGCTTACCGCGTTTTTGTCGCATAATCAGAGAGTTTTTGGTTTTTGCTCTGTGAATCTTTGCACTCTGCGCGCGGTCTTTGTGCGATCTGATTCACTGCATCGCATCATTATTTGCGCATTCGTTTACTTTCCGAGGCACAGATACAAACAAAGCCTTTTATTTCCTTTCAGCGCAAACCCAATTATCGATCGCATCGCATCGCATCGCAGACCGACAGACACTCAAACGTTGAATTAGTTAGTGGATTCAACTCTCCACTGACTGGTATTTTTTTTTTTTTTACTTTGGAGATTTCCTGGGGTGGGAACAGACAGGTTTGAGTGGATTCAAGCCAAAGAGGAAAAGCTCCTTGCTAAAGCGAAAGGGAATTTTGGAGCTAAAAAATTGGCGCCATGGATCCACGGCATCCGCCCAAGCTTCCCTTTTCGCCGTCGCCATACGCTACTATGGTTTCTCCTTTCCCTCAAGTTCCAGTTCCAGTTCCAAATCCAGCTCCAGTTTCCGCTTCTCCAACAACAACAACAAAAACACAATCATCCACCTCCAACGGCCTCATCACGAACGCTCCCTCTGGCGGCGCCTCGGCCAGCGCGACATCTACTGTATTCTATCCCAACGCCTCACCTACTCCTCATTCTTACCGAATCGCGCGCGCCGAATCTTACCATCATACTTTTCAGAATTTGAGTCCGGATCAAAACCTTGCGTATGCCGCTCCTCATAGCTTGGCCCAACGACAACCCTCCGATACCTCGATATACACTCAAACGGCCCACCATACAAGCCACGAATCAAATCACGCGCGTTCCCAAAACTCTACGGCCATTAACTCTCTTCGAACACTCAATCGCGAAATGCCTCCTCCGACGTCGCCTCCCCAACCGGGGGCGAAACCGCCGCAACAAACTCAACAGGCGCATAACATGATGGGTTATGGCCCACCTCCACCGCAACCTGGTCCTCCTGTCGCTGTCGGTCCCCCGATGTCTTTTCCTTCAGGTCGCGAACTTCCTTCCCTCGGTGCGCTGGCGAGGTCAGGCAGCAGTAACAGCTCCATGTCGATATCGTCAATGTTGGGCGGTCCACCTCCAGCCATGCGCGAATCGCAACCTCCGCCATCGCATTATCCGTCTCATTCTGGACCACCCGTGTCTGGTCCTGGTTTTGCGACTGCAGTCCATGCATCACCGCGGATGCACTCGGCTGCTTCCAACTACCCGCCTTTCCGTCGACCTCATACTCCCGATCATCAGCGACCTTACGAGCCCAGAAACTCACCGCCTGGACACTACCCCACACCCGAAGTCCCGCGTTACAGCACACCTTCTGTCTATTCAAGGCATCCCTCAGGCTCTGCAGATCATGCGAGAGAACCTGGCAGGTTACCTCCGGGGCCTCCCCCAAGGCCGAGCAGCCAACCTAAGGCGTATCCAGGCATGCCTCGACCCATGGAGATGGGGCGACCACCCGGGCCAGAAGAGGCATATGGGCGACGAGATGAGATGGGCCGACCTCCACCTAGCATGGAATACAATCCCGAAAGAGTTGGTTTGCGACCTAACCCATATGAAGATCGATATAGGGCAGAGCGCGAGCGAATGGGCGAAGTCGAGCAACGCGAACGCGAAAGAAGAGAGCGCGCATACTCTGGCAGCGATTCAGGAAGGCACTCAATACATCCTGGCGACTATGGACACCGCGAGCCCCCTCGGAATCCTTTACCGTATGGTCGACCCCCTGATCGTGACCCTAGAGAGGTTAGAGATCCTCGCGACCCTCGTGATCCTCAAAATAGGGACCCTAGAGATATGCGAGAACGAGATCCACGAGATGCACAATGGGGTCGCCCAGGCCCTGATCCCAGCTATCGAGCACCCATGGATCATCAGCGACACCCCGATTATCCTCCTGGAGCGCCTTATCCTCCTCATGGTCATTCTTATCAAGGGCCCCCACCCGATCGATATGCGCCGCCCTCACATCCGTCAGCTCAGGGCATGCCACCCGGACCGGCACCCTATGAGTCCCCCGATCGAGCGCGTATGAGTTTAATTCCTGCACAACAGCAACATCCCCACCGAAGGCCAGAGGAAGGGCCACCACCACCCACAATTGCATACAATGGAGCTCATGGTCCTGGGCAATACGAGTCTCCCCGACAACGGAATAGTGATGACGCTTCGGCTCCGAATGGTCAGCGTAACTTGTTGGCCATTCAAGAGATGAACCGAAAGGGTAGAATCTCTCCACTCCCACAAGCTGTACAAGGCGCGCAATTACAACAACCTGGACCAACCGGCGAACCTGGAATCAAGAGTGAATTCGGTCGCATGTTTGCGGGTATTGGCAATGGAGTCATGGGAGTTTCAAGTCCCATTGCATCTTCAGCAATGCCTTTTACAAACACAAGTCTTGCTAAGCGCGAAGACCCGGAAAATATAACACCTGATTCAGGAACAGAGGCAGGAGGCAAAACCACTAAAGGCAGACGGAGAAAGTTGAAGGACGATGATGGAAAGGGCGATGACGATAGCTCAGGACGAGTGACTCCAGCGAACAGGGCAAAGCGTCCCAAGACTCACCAGCATCACCATCATCATCAGTACGTTGGCTTGCCGTTTTCTCTTGACTTCGCTGACCGTCATAGTCATCCGCACCACCACCATCATCATCCAGCCGACTCTGCGCCATTAACTGGTGCTGCGCCTTTCAAGAACTTTAAGACGGCTCCCACAGGCGACAAGGGCCTTCCTGTTCCTCATCACCACCATCCTCCTCGACCGATGCATACACACCAACACCAATCGGTGAAACAAACCGTGGCGAACTCGGCCCCTATTATTCCCCCGAAATCAAAGACAATTATATCATCAAAAGTTGTATTGGAGTCGGTTGCGGACCGACCAAGACATCATCTCGGAGATTTCATCTACGACCCTGGGCTGAAACCTGGACGATTAGTACCTAGTACTCCTACACATCGGGCTTTTGCTTCCAATCCCAAGCCATTGCCATGGAATATGATTAAGAACAAGGAGAATTGTATCCTAACAGTCAAGGTCCCAAGAATTCATCTGTCGTCAATTGCAAGGGAAGAGATAACATCACGAGGCTATCTATGGGGCACTGACGTTTATACGGACGATTCCGACGTGGTTGCTGCCTGCATTCATAGTGGTTGGATCAAAGGAGAATGGGCCGAGGACGTTGACAACTCAGTCTTGGACATTGATCAGGGAACCAGCGACAAGCGACGTAAGAAGCCAGCGAACTCGACTGTCGACCTCGAATCAGAAGACCTTATCACCGCACCTCCTCCCAGCGGACCCATGCCGATCCCTCCCCGACGCGATCTTCATGTCAACGTTCTAATCCTTCCTCGGTTGGTCAAATACTACGCTTCCACGCGACACGGAATCTCTAGTCGAGAGTTTGGTGGAGACTATGGCCATCGCCACTCGGTTCATGACGGGATCAGCTACATGATCAAGAGCGTACGATGGGTTGAGAACGGCGCGCAACCACAGGCTCGACTTCGAGGCAAAGCTCGACGTGAGCGCATGCGTAAAGCCATGCGCGAAGTCAAAGGAGGCCTTGACAACGGCATTGATCTGGACAAGGAGAAAGAAGGGCAAATAAGAGGCGGGATATCTGCCACATGGAGAAAAAAGGAGTCTGAAACATCCGAACCGAAGAGTAATGACCCCGTGGCAGAAGGTGACAAGGAGAACCAGTCTTCTACAAACGACGAGGGGGACAAAGAAAAGAGCGAGGAAAAGGCTCAGGACGTAGAGATGGATGATGCCGCCAAAACTCTAGCCACAGAGGAGAAGACGGATCAATGACCGGGTCGTCATGATATGTCACATATTCATTAAAAGGCGTTGGTGTCGTTGCATTGCAGGGCAGAAACCAGGGTCTTGTAGCATTAGAATACCCCTCTTGATCATGATAATAACAAGTTTAATCAAAAGGCGTTGGCCTTGAATCTATGTCGTCTAGTTTTGATACAATTTTGTACAGTTGCCACCATATGTTGCCTCTAACCCATTCCAATTCCACAACGCAGCAGTTTTGTAATTGCGTTTAGAAATCCGTAACTCGTCCGTTATAAGACCAATCGCCCTCTCCGCCCCAGCGCAAAGGCTCATTCTTCGGGCCTCCAACCTCTCCGGTCTTGGGATTCGTATCACCCTCAAACTCAGGCGGCGCACCACGGAACAAGCCAACATTTACATCGTCATTCTTTTCAGGCGTAGTTGTATGACGAACCTGCGATGTGGCTGGTGTGGTGGCGGTTGTTTCTTCGGGCTGGAAAGCGGATGATACTGAGGCTGCGCGCTGGAGACGCTCGAATTCAGCTTGTTGGTCGGCGGGGAGTTTGGGTGGTGATGGGCGGGTTTGGAATGTTGAGGAGAGGCGGGTTGTGCGGAGGGGGGTTAGGAGGATGCGACGTGGGAGAAGGCGGGACATTGTTGCTTTTGTTTGAGAAGTGGTTGTTATGGGAGTTGAGATAGATGCGAAAGTGTTTGGTGAGTATGGATGGCGTTGAGAATGCGATGGCGAATTGATAGAAGAAGTGACGCAGATCGGGGAAGAGACGGGCCGAGGTTAGATTGACATGATTGATCGGTCATAAAGTGGAGAATGAATCTGATGGAAGTGGTACGTATCTTTTTGAAGTGGTGATGGCTTCATTTGTGACCTTGGTTGAATAAGTACTTGTGGCCGTGACATCTGTTCACCAGCAGCTGACATGGAGTGACTAAAAGCTCTGAATATTACTGGTAAGGCTTGGCCCTTACAGCTGTAATAGAAGGTTGTCCATCCACTCTCATCCCTGAACGGAAGATAACAAGAGAGACTCGCGCTCACGCTTCTTTCTCGTTGCCAACTTTACGACCTTGATAGACATTTAGTCTATGATCCCCACTATGTTTTGAACCAAACATCCTGCCAAGTCAAAACTATCTTCACCTCTGACATGTTGTCTCATGATGGAGGCTACTTCGGTCGCCTGATCGGGTGGCTTTAATAACACGTGGGATTGTGCCTGTTCTTGAAGCCTCAAGACAAGGGGCTCTTTAATAAAGATGTAGCACAGACGCTAAGATACTATTGATGGTGTCAATTTGTAGGTGTGGCGTTGCTAGTTTGACGTCTGGGCTCGGTCAAGGATATCTTCGGTTTCTATTTCGGTAAGAGCCGCAGTGAGATTGTTTGATTCATCAAGTTGATTCAATTGTATGCCTTGAGATGACTTACTCGTGGGGATGTTGGTTGAAATGCCCCTGTTGTGGTGACGATGAGATGCTATCACTCAAACCAGGAGAAGATTGAAGTCATGATATGCTCAAGAAGAATGAGACCAAAAGCCTTGAATATCCGTTGATTCCGTTGAATTTACCTTTTCAGATCTAAACCGCCAAGTCTCTTAAATTGTATCATCTCTCTTTTAATCGCCTCAACACGCGTCTCTTCTCAACCTCGTGCTCCATCCTCATCTTACTATTGGCTCCCCAAACATCATCACCACCACAGCCCCCAAAATCACCACACATCTTGGTAACATCTTAAACTAAGTCTCGCTCGGTCCTCAATTCGATCAACCCCCCCTTGCATCGACCGTTTCTTCACCAAAAGCCAAGATCGGCTCTGACACCTCGCCTATCGAATCATAGCTTCCCAAGGACGCACACTTTCTGCGGGAGGGCGGATAGTTAAACCAGTTCTTTGGGTGCTTAAAGGGAGCTTGGGACCCACGATCGTCGACTGCAGCTCATGTTTTGGTCAGTGCTTACCAGGCTTTGTTAATTGGCTTGATCATGGATTGAGATATCGCTGTCGTGGAGACAGCAATATTCTTTTGATACGTTATTACTGTTATTACCCCCCAATGAGATGGCGGTGCTTCATCAGTATGATTACATTTTTGCTCTGACTGTTATCTTTGCCTGTCTCGATGCCTGGAACATTGGTATGTGTTCATGATACTTCGTTGGATTTTGCTGACTGTATAGGCGCGAATGATGTCGCCAATTCCTTTGGCACATCGGTCTCGTCGAGATCGCTGACCATGAAGCAAGCAATGCTCGTAGCAGCAGTTTGTGAATTCAGTGGCAGTGTGTCCGTTGGATCTCGAGTAGCAGATACCATCCGAACAAAGATTGTCGACCCTCACCATTACGACAGTTCACCTGGTGTTTTACTTCTTGTCATGATGTGCACTATCATGTCATCCTCGCTCTTCCTCACGTTTGCTACTCGACAAGGATTGCCCGTATCGACGACTCACTCTCTCATCGGCGGTTTGGTTGGAGCTGCTACGGCATCGATAGGCATCACCAAGATCAATTGGGGATGGCATGGAGTGTCGCAGATCTTTGCAGCGTGGATTATTGCACCATTGATAGCAGGCTGTATGGGGTTTCTACTGTTCATGTTTACAAAGAAGTTTATCTTGACGAAACAGACAGCTGTCAGGAGGGCATTCTTCTCTATCCCGTTCTATACCTACTTGACAGTAGGTGCGCTCACGATGCTTCTCGTTTGGAAAGGGATTCATACTATCAACTTGTCTACCCAAGATATCGTCATCTCAGTCTTCGCGACAGCCACTGGAATGACCCTTCTCCAAATCCTCTTTCTACTACCATTTCTATGGACGAGGATAATGCACGAAGATTGGACTCTCAAATGGTATCATGTCTTTCAAGGACCACTTCTACTCTGGCGATTACCACCTCCACCAACACCAGCTGGGTTCACGAAACCTCGCATAAGGGACTACTACCAAGGACACCTCACTCGAGAAGAACTCAACCATCTACGTACCTCCGAAACTCTACTTCAATCGATTCAAACACCAGACGGCCAGTTACCAGATCTCGACCGCGACGATGAATGGATTCTCCCACCACCAGCTCAAACACCACCAAAAACACCACCAGATCGCTTCGAACCACGCCCTTCGTCAGAATTCATACCTCCGCGGCCCGACGGCTCATGGAATAGTCCTAAAGTAATGGCATGGAAAGTTAACCGGGTGCTACTCCGCGGACTGGAGAAGGACGTCGTGGCTATGCAGAAGCGGAACAATATCCTCAACTGGGACTTGGAAGACATGCACGCTCGATCAGCGCACTATGATAACCGTGCAGAGTACATGTATTCCGCTCTTCAGATCCTCACCGCTGCAACGGCATCTTTCGTACACGGGGCAAACGATGTTAGTAACGCAGTCGCCCCTTTCACGACAGCATACCAAGTCTGGTCCAGCGGGAGTATACCCGAATTTGTCGCCATACCGATTTGGATTCTCGTCGTAGGCGGCGCATGCATTGTTGTCGGACTTTTAACATACGGCTACCACGTCATGCGGACACTAGGCAACCGTTTGACTCTAATATCACCAAGCCGTGGCTTCTGTATGGAACTTGCGAGTGCAATTACTGTACTAATGGCGACGAGGCTGTCTCTACCCGTGTCTACGACGCAGTGCATAACGGGAGCGACGGTGGGTGTTGGGTTGGCAAATGGGGATTGGAGATGTATTAACCCGAAGCTTGTGCTTTGGATTTACGTGGGTTGGCTGATTACGTTGCCAGTGACGGGAGTAATTTCAGGTTGTTTGATGGCACTTATCATCAATGCGCCGAGATGGGATGGATGATTATACTAAAGACTGTTTGTGTTTGTACTTAGCGATGATACCTATTCTATCTATTGGTTTGTGTTATGACGGTATGGCTATATTTAGAAGTATATACAAAAATCTTTTAATACGTGAGATTATGGTAACTCATGCAAACAAGAGGTTAACGGGATCACAGGGTCAATGCATCCCGATCGTGAAGCTTCACTCGTTTACTCAGCCTCACTAATCGGTAGCTTCCCGTAAAGCAGCAACATCTTCAGGGGAATACCCTTGCGCCTGAAGCCTATTCCGCTCCAATAGTGCCTCAAGTTGATTCCACAGCGCACAAACATCAGACTCATCAAGTTCCGGATCGTCATCTCTGGCGTTCTCCTCCACAGGTCTGATATCATGACCCGTTGTTCCAACCACAAACTTTCTCAATTTGACCTTAGTCGACATTCCCTGACGTGGAGGATCCGCTGTTGTGACAGTGTCGGGATCTGTATTTCGTAATGGCACATAGTGCGCCGTGGTAGTAAAGTCAACGAGTTGTTTGGGCTGTCTATAGAGGAAGAGGTTGATGAGGCTGACCCAGACTTGCTTCGCAGGGGCTATGCAGTTTCGTAGAGTGATCTTCTCAATATTATCAACGTGGCTGGAAAGGAAACCAACCAGCTGGTACGAGATCTGGGAGTACTCCAGTTCGAATGATGTCAGGTGCGGCATATGAAGAGACGGGGATACCCAATCTATCGGCTCCAAGATATTGTCGTTGCCAATGACTGCATTTACTTTCCCTGTAAGCCGTAGGTTCTGGACTTTCCACAGATTGTCCAGAAACATTTCTGGAAAGAGAGTTATGAAGGCCTGATGAGCTGCAGTCATCTTTCCAAACGCCCAACTTCCTCCATTTCCCATGTGCCCAACACCAGCCAATGTTATCTCAAAAGATGTCAGATGATTAAGAAGACGTTTCCATGTTTTCGATTCACATGCACGATACATTTCTCGTGCGGTTGGAGGAAGGCTATCAATCTCAAGTCGAGAAAAGGAGCCCGCACTTTGGCTTAGAGCTAGTAAACTCGATTCGATAAGAACCCTCCATGGCTCTTCGTTGTATTTCCTGTGACATACATGAAATTGCCACCGGTTGAAACAAGCCGGTGATTGATTCCATGCCGATAGATTCCAGTGACTTAGATCGAACTGAAACTTTTCCAATGATGTAAACGAAGCGAGAGATTGTAGTGCTGTTTTAGTTTCATCACTGAGCTTAACTTCAGGTCTGTGTCTTCTGTCATGAGCTGGCCAAGGATGTTGTGGCTTATATCGAATTTCGCGAACAATCTGCCGTCGAGGTCCAGATGCAAGTGATAACAATGCCTTCCCGGATTCTGAAGTTTCATCAAATTCGACGACTGAGTAGAGCTTATGTTGAAAAGTTGACATCAAACAATGAGATACAGCGCCGAGTTTTCGCAGATCTTCATGAGCGACATAGTTGGAGATCTCGAAGAGAATCTCGGGAGCAAGTTGATCGAGTGCCATTCCGACAGTTAAAGGAAGGAAATTTAGGATAAAGAGGAGGAAGAGAATGAGATAGAAGAGGAGAAAAAAATGAAAGAAATTGAAGTGAGTAAGAGGCTGAATGATAAGCTTTAGATTACCCAATGTAGAAATCTGACGTTGGATCGTGGTTATTAGTGCATGAAGCTTAAGTAGAGACGACACTAAAAGATAAGGATCTGATGACGCAACGCGAGTCATGCAGCGACTTGAAATAGATATCAACAAAAATTTATGGATGTTTCTTCTCAAGGCCAGTCAGTATATTAGTTGCGTTTTGACCGTGATGATAGCGGTCTGACTCGCCAAAACACCATCACTTTCCCGTGACCTCTAAATCCAATAAACGGCGTCTTAATGCAGGGATTTATCACTTTATCGAGATACCAGATCTTGCGACGTGAGAAGAAAAGCCTTTAGGTGCTCTACTGTTCGAGGTCGATATTTGCCAAGTTCACGAGTTTAGTGTAGGATAGAGATTTTAGCTTTTCGCTATGTTCGCGATAACCACTTCAGCTTCAGATATTCCATTTATGACTTATGATTAAACTTAGAAATAATAGATTATTACTGTGAACATTACAGGATGAATTTACCGTCCACTCACTGGGCCGAATTTTCGCTTCACGGCCATTTCTGAGAACAATTGCAGCCCTTAACACACCCTCGCATTAGAACATCGAAAGCATCATCACATCTTCTCGCGATAAACTTTAGCGATGGCGACTGAAAAAAGAGCCCCTGTAATTTGGATCAACGGCTTCCCAGGCTCAGGGAAGAAAACCAACGCCGACGCCATGAAGCAACTCGATCCCGACATTGAAGTATGGGATAACCACAAGTTGATCGACCCCGTAGCAGTAGTGTTCTCTAGAGACGACCTAGAATACTATGACCAACGAAAAGAATACCATCAAGATATTCTAAAAAAGCATGTAACCCATACTTCCACTCCTGAAACCTCGTGGTTTTCATAGGTACAGTCCTTGCTTTCCATCATCCAACGAATACTTACACCCCTTAGACTTCCAATCGGACAACGAGTTAGATCGAGAAGTGGCACAAGAGTATGTAAAAGCCGTATGCAAAGCAGGCCGCCACTTTCTCCCGTGTATCTGACTTGCGGTATGCAAGAAAACATTGGACAGGTAGACAACGCCGAGCGGGTGGCGAGTGGGAATACGAAATTACTCGACCAGAATCTTCTGCGGGATATGAGGAAGAGATGTGATATACGGGTTTGATGATTGATTCGACGAAAGAGACGGCTTTGGAGTATTCAAGGAAGATGCTCAAAACAGTTGATGGGTGGAAAGATGTGGATTGATCATGGCTTGTGGCGAGGAGCATGGAGTTGTGCTATTGGAGACGGCTATAAGACTTGGCCGTCCCGCGGCAATAATTCGACTGGCTGGAAAGATGTTACGGTATCGGGTGCCAGTCAAGTTGTGTACTTTCAGGTAATTTGATGTTGGAGGTCGAGGCTTGGGCAGATATGCAGAGTCCTGGACGGGAGCCAACACCCGTCGCTTACACTGCAAGAAATATGGCTAGGCCTCAAACAAATCAATGAGTCACAGACAGACTTGTAAGATTAGCTGTTACATAGAAAGCGCATTAGTGTCGGGTATTACGTTCCGTGTGCTGGACGGAGAGGCTGGATGTCCTCCCGCGGACGTCGAGAGCCAATACTCGTGATGGCAATATCGGGAGCCATGCAGATACGGCTTCACAGAAATCACTATGACATATTCATCTTTCCCAAGGCAGTCTTTTCACGCAAGAGAGCATTGGCAATTCTCGATCTATGTCAATGTGGTTTCCCCCAGTTTCTCCTCTCTTCCTTCTTTCATCTTTCCCCAAGTTCGCCATGTCACATACTTATGACTTTGTTCTACCTTCTCACCACTTGTTGCTCACCCAAGTCTCTCTTTGACTGAGGAAGAAGTTCTCCTCCAGCCTCATCATGGTTGGCATAGGAGCACTATACCCTACCACGACATACCCTGTTCTTCATCACCTTGTTTGTGCTTCGAGCCTCTTTTATCACCTCGGTGACTTTCATATAGTCTACTGCGCCAAGGTTCGTCCTGTGCAATCCGCGCTCCTCGTGCCCTATGCGCTGGTCTTTGGTCGGTCAGTCTCACCGAACTTACTGACGCAGTTACTCATTCTTTGTGCAGGACCACCATTGCTGATCGGATGGAATATTCCTGTGCTGGCACTTGTCTGCTTCAGTCATGAAGCAAATCATCCACCGTCTTGATCGACTTGGTCAGCTCAAACAAGTCCGCTGGCACCTACTCAAGACGAAAAATTCCTACATGGACCATATTAAACGCATCGAGCGCCCGACAAGAACTGTCGCGAGTTATGTCGCAAGATACCAGTAAGTGAGCTTGACTTCATTCTTCCATGTCACTCAGTTAATGGCCTTGGTGACCAAGAAACATCATCTGTGACCAGATAGTTCTGGAACCACAAAGAGAACTGGCCATGTGCATAGATCCCCTCAAGTGAAAGGAGAGAGTAACAATAATAATGAAAGTCCCAGTCAGACACCTCAAGAGAATGGGAACAAGACCTGAAGAAGTATCTTCGAGGCAGTCTAGCCTACACTCCACCTTCACGGTACTCCCAGCCACTCCCTTTGATCATATGACCTCGTCCGAATTGCGATATATTTATTACCGCAAACAAGGATGACTTCGATCGACATGTTTATGATTGTGGCATGAGCAAGCTTAAGTATAAATGTGAAAGTGTCCACAGGGTTCCCCACAAGACACAATATGAAGAAGCATCAAGCCGAATGCTAAAGGCGTACGGCCATGCCCCAGATGATTATCTCCCAGCCGACTGTGAGAATAATTATGTAAGAACTATCGACAAATTCTCGATGTTGACACCTAGATTCTTGTATCATGTCTCACAGGCTACCCTCTAGATGACCACAAGGATAAATGCAAAAAAGTACAGAAGGTAAGTCATTATCCGGTACTGATACTGAACATGTCTCTAACAGTACTCAGATTTCGGAAGCAGCCTTGCTCGGAACGCTAAGTTGCGGGCCATGCTGATTGCAGTCTTTTCTGTTACAGAATGCCAATGATGTCTGAAATCATGTTATGTATCTCTAGCACAACTGTATTTTGAGTGTTACTAACCTGATGACTAGGAAGTTTGAGGAGTTTTGAACATGCCTGGCATGCGAGCATCAAACCCGTGTTAGTACCATTATCCCTTCGAATCACCAAAGCCTCACCATCACTTATCAACCATTATCACTACCAATATATCTGACACTCAGAGCATCAAGGCCATTATTGTTAACATTCCCCTTGAAGAGTACGAAAGCCATCTTAGCACTCAGCTTTGCTAACCTCTAGCAACCCAATGACAACAACATCGTCGCCTTTTTGAACAATTACTGGAGCATAGAGCCCCTAGTCAACGACAATGTGTAGAACTGCGCTATGCTCTTCGATAGGTGAGGATGCTAAAAGAAAGTATGCTGAATCTCATCTGACAATTCTAGACTACTCGAGCGGTTCAATTCTTGTGATTACCTGGTTCATTGGTCAAATATCTGACCCATCACTGGTCTCTTAAACACAGCAGCTGCTTGTGACTAGACGACGCCAAGTGAGAAGATGCAGGGGACACCTGCCCCAGATGATGAAGCCGGTGAGTGTCGATGGACGAGCAGGCAAATGAGTAGCTCGCGATTGCCCAGAAGGCTCTGATCCTTGAAGGTCAAGAAAAGACGGCACCAGGTATAATGTCCCCTGGTCATGAGGAAGCATAACTCGATCAACGACTCTCCTTGTTTGGCAGAGTCAAGAGCTCAGATAGTTCATGAGGACTCATACCGTGAAGAACCGGTGCTAGGGAGATACTAGTGCCCGGATTTGCTGTGACCTGGGCCGAGAGAAACTTGGCCTCTCCTCTCTAGTCGCGAACGAACTAGGGCAGACTTTGATGACAAGGCGTTGAAACTGGTTGGAGCGTAAGTTTCCATGTATCACTCCATCACATTACGCTAGCCGCTAACCACCAAGCTCGTCACGTTACGCAGATCTGAAAGGACACTCACCACACCTCGAATTATAATAGGGCATTGCCACAGAATCGACGCTTTGCTGGCGGAGACTGCTGTGAGTCAATGCTTGACCCCAGAGGATCAAGATCAGCTACTCCTTGAGCCTCTCCTGGAGGTAATAGCAGACTGGGCGACGATAATCCTTCTCTACCACCAGATTCCCCCCTGAATGGTTACGAATCAAGACCCCTCCGCTTCCCATCGCTCTTGAGGTCAATAAAGAGTCATAAAAGCAACAACAGTCTTGTTTCCCATGTTTCCCAATCTCAATAAACAACTTGGTATCTCACAAGGACCGACCCTATGGATATTTCAATCCTAAGACAAGTTCCCCGTCATGTTTCTGGAGATCAAGGCCCATACTCTCCGTGAGCAGGCACCCACATTAAGGCAACACCTCGATGACCACTAGGCATGTCCCAGGAGCGCCGCGGAGAGGGAGTGATGCCAATAAACTTGCTGAACCTCAGGAATCACAAGTACTATGCGGTGTCAGCATGCCTGGCAGACCTTTCCACGCTGCATCAACTGGTCGAACGGCCACAGTTGATATCAACTCACACTTCAACCAAGTCAGCTGTGCAGATCCCCACGTCACAAAAGAAACTACAGAAATCTTAAGGTTTATTCTGCGAGCTATCGATGAGCAACAGCGCAACAACCACTGAATGACGAATTCAACGCTCGATTGTCTACGTCGACCCAAGAATTTGTATATTGTGGACAATTTCCGGTGCTTCAACCTAAGAACTTAGTTAACATCAAAGAGGTTGACTAGAGCAAGCATATTCTAGGACAATTTCAAGATCGCAAGTCCAAAAGGCAGCCCAGGACGTCATGAGTCTCCGAAACAAAGAGGCCCGTACATGATCAAGTTACAATAGGCAGATAGCTTGTCACTCTGGTCCCTCTCGCATTCTTCAACACCAAATGATATGTCATGACGGGAGATGTGAATCAGCGCAAGCCATACTTATGTATGGAACATGACATGGTCCCGGTTAGGCTAGCAACTGTTGAACTTGGGACCCCTGGGATGCGTCTGGCACTAATATCTTTCAAGCCAGATTATCAATGTTCGCTCAACTCGTACCATGGCCGTCCTTTTGAAATGCCAAGGGCTTAGAGAGCCTATTGCAATGAGGAATTCGACCTTACTGTTGCTGCGATCATTACAGATACTGGCATCCACATGGCAGAAAATCTCGTGAGCTAGTCATTCGAACGCTTTTGCATGAATTCAGCGACACTCATCCAGAGCTCTAGCATAGGTAAAGCACGCCATCAAGAAGGTCGATCATCTCAACATATCAAGAGCAATGGCGTCCAACAACAAGGCAAACAGCCTGTAGATGAGTGTGAACAATGATACTAACCATCTGAGCGAGGCAGATATTGTCCTTGCGTGAAGCGCTATCACCATTCACCGCAACATGTGCTCAGCCCAATCCACTTACCGTGATAAGACTCGATAGCAGTTGGGATAGAAGATCAATTCGAGGGCGGCATGGACACTGAAAAACTCCTACTCTCTTACCCTTCGATTACCCCTCGATTACCCCTAACATCTACCCCTTGCTCCGTTCTCGGCTTTTTTAACGCAATATAACGCAGTAGCTTCTTCTGGTACCCTTCCAACACCAGTGAGAGGCAATGAAGCTACTCGGCTGAGGTCTTATGATGTATTTGGACTTTCCATGATCCATAAGTCTCTTGTGGGTTAGATAAGTCCAGAAGTCATAAGCTATCCGCTCATTTCCGCCATAACCACTCATTCCCCAAAAGTATGCTAGCAAAGAAGCTCGACCTATCATTTTCTCGAGCTTCAACTACGAGACCCATGGAAACCAGACAAAGGTAGATATTACCTCGAGGGTCGCAAACGGCCTGATCTAGACGACACCTTCCAGACCTAAGGGGGACGCACTTGAACTCCTGATTGGCAACGCTCAACCACACAGCAGCGATGGTTCCCAATCGAATCAACCGTCGAGCTTATCGCTACCAATTCCTTCATCGTCCAGTTTTGCCTACCTATATATGTAAATATGTGAGACTCTTATGCCAAACCTAGGGACAACTAGAGATGCTCTCAAAGTACACCATCGAACCTCAATTTGACATACCAGTGCGCTCTCAGAGTGAGTATCCAACCCCAAGGATCCCGTCGCAGACATAGTTCACCCCTGGACTCTGCTCCTTTCCCACGACCGATCCAACCACCCAACTCAAGGCAACATCGTGGTCCATCGCAAGCGTGGGCTCCCGGAGGATGTCAGAGAGGCATATCGGACAAACAGCAAAATTCCTTACCGAGGCAGAGGCTACAGGCATAGCTCTCCTATTTGCCGCAAGCAACAGGGGCCAATACTACAGAACACAAACGCAACGAGTTTAGCGAAGTCATCAAGCGCAAGATGAGAATTGACGCACGAGGTTTCGGGCGGAAGGAGGGAACTCGGTCGCATACAAGATATTGTCAGTCACCCCTCGATGAGAGCGAGGGGATGGTTGATCAGGAACTGGGTAAGATGGCGGTCAACCAACCTTAACCCTGAAGACCTAGGGACAAGAAGCGACACAGAGGCGAAAGATGTCAACCTCGAAGCCTCCTAAATATCTACCTCAACTTTCAGGAATGCCGAATTCATTTTGAGTCGGAGGTCATCACGAAAGATGTCAACTCTCGATAAAGTAGGACTACAAACACATATCTTGTCACCGGTACGATTACACTCGGATCATGTACCAACATCGACGACGCCTGAGATGATTAATAAAAGTACAATCGAGCCGAGTCCATCATCGCTGGCTGGTACAGCTCCTTGTCACTGGTAACCTGTACGATACCTTTCCACCGAAAATATGAGAATAAAGACCGAGAGTCAGAATCTATGCACGGGATGATATCGGTACGGTCAGGATTATGCTGGGATTGGCTCGTGTCTACCCATATGGCCACATTTTTGGCTATGCAATTCTGGAAAGGAGACCAGGCAGCTGGAATATTTCATCCAAGTCGCAGATCAGCAAGACCTGGGGCTGTGTAAACTCCTTCGGTATTTTCTAGGCATACTATGCCGAGTCTCTAGGTCTCCCGGCGAGCAAGATCTCGTGGATCGGCTCTATTAGCGTTTTCCTCCTTTTCCTCATCGGCACCTTGACAGGACGTCTTATTGATGCTGGATATTTCCGCTAGGTAAATATCTCTACAAAGAAAGAACATGGATACATTTTCAGAAGTATTTTGTTACAACCTTTTCGACCTGCAACGTCCTAAATTTCGACTGAGTTGTCCTAAAGTACAAGGCTCAACGAGGCGGGCGAAATTTCGCAACCCGCTTCAGAAGCACTTACACATGACGGAAGAACGAGAAAATACCGGGATGCTTTCGGTGGAGCCGACTATTCGGCTACTAATAATATCTCACCTTCTATTCTTTAACTCATCTAATTTGCCATAACTGGAGAGCAACATGCAGTCCGCAAGGTCAAAGAACCCTGAGAAACAACCTTACCTATTTTTTTTTCCCCCTTTCGCTTGATGACCTCCAAGACTTGGATTTGATCTTGACTTCCAAGCTTGGCAACGCGGCCGGGTTAGTGAAGGAGGCGTGGCGGGAGCACATGAAGGAAGATGGAATCACTTCGTCGCCATGAACGAGGCGCCAGCGCTGGATGATGGTCTTTATTCATTGAGTATGTCGACGTGTGAAAGAATCTCGCAGAGTGTATCCCAGATGGCACCGTTCACCCCAACTAGTCCGACCACAATCCATAATCCCAGCGCTCAAGTGCTCGGATTTCGAGTAGACGCCCTTGGTCTCTCTACGACAGCAGACAGAGTTGCCGCCTTGGGGGAGTTGGAGTTTCCACGACAGCTCGCAGGTCTGGAACAGTACTTTGTCGAAGAAGAGTTGCCTCCTGGCGGCATCTAACAGAGGACCATAAAAACGATAAAGTACGATATCAAGTACCAGGTGGCGAAGAAGCCTTTCCTACACTAGGCCTTCTCAATAATCACTCAAAGTGCCATTATACACAGAGCAACATTCCTTGTCCCTGTGTTACTTGTAATATTCTGTTCAGCAAAAAGGCTGATGCAGAATTGCACTACGACAAGATACACAGGGAGAAGAGCAAGAAATGTGTAACTTGATCGATGAAATCGGATGCGACAGCAAGATCGCCAGCTTTAAGAGAGAAGCTACCAATCTCCCGTCAAGACTTCCATTCCTAACTATTTGTCTCTCAACATGGATAACCGAGACGTCAACCTCGAAATGGTTCCCTCTACTCCAATTGCCCTCCTTTTTTAATCACCTACCGACAACTCCACAACATGAACCAGTTTACCAAAGAATACGCGTTCCATGGAGCAAGATTATTAAAACTTTCTGCTAATTTTCGATAACCCACTCCTAAGGATATTAAAGAAGTTATCCGCCATCTCAAACGTCATCAGGCCCTGAACGAAACCGAATACCTTCTGACTATCTGACGCAGATGCACACAATATGGCCACGCATGTTGCCAACATGGGGCGATGAGTACACAGAACAAGAAGTGTTCGATTGATCCCATGTCTTTCAGTGCATCGACCCTAGTAGAAAGTCATGAGTGAGGAACGGGAGAAGTGTCTGTGGTCATAACTGGGCCAGATGCCAAGGCTCTCTACCAGTGATCAAACCACATGGGATGGTAGTAGAAACTGATATGAGAGATATAGGTGACACTATCGATGAGATCAAATTTAGTCACGAGGTCACTGTCTTTCAATTCCCACTCGTCAAACTCAGGAAACGCACAAGTGCCTACGTTGTGCTAGCAATCCCAATACGCCCAAATGTGTACCCATGAGTCGTGAAGCACATTGCTTTCCAATGGTGGCCAAGCAGTCACCAACGAGAAGGGTCAATTTCATGTGGCTGAGTAGAAACCTCAAAGGAGCGACAAACACTCTGTGTTCGATTGTACGGAGGAGTGGAATTGCTTCAAATGTAACAAGATGGACATGCTGGATACGAATGCGATGAGCCACTGGACATCACTCGGCCGGACCTACCAGAGCGCGATGACAGAAAAGGCGAACACGACTGTAATGCGCTCAGTCGCAACGTGCTTTTCATATGTACACCTGCCTAAGTGACGAAGACTTCGACAAGGCTACCAAGGAGCCAACCAACGACCTGGTGAACTACAACTACGAGAACCTGATAAGTCTGGTTGTCAAACGATACAAGCGTTTCTACCCCTTGACCTAACGTCAGCCAATTGTTAGCATGGACTTTGGGAAGCACTCACGTCCCCATATGGTATGTGATACTTGTGGTAAAGAGTGTCACGTAAAGCGAGACTGCTCAAAGACCAGATGTATAACAAACGCTATCAAAGGTCGTGAATACAGAGAGTCCAGGCCTCAAAGATGTCCTAGGCAAGAGAGATGTGATGAAGCACCCCCTTGCGGGAAATGCTGGCAGACCTGGACCCAAATCCGAGCGTCAACCTTCAAGACTCCAAGAATGCCAGCAAAAAAAAGGAAAGAAAGCATTGTCGCCACTGTTCCATATCTCAAATTAACAACAACGAAATCGAGTTTAATCTGCAAAATACAGCCAGTATGCCGATGTGCCATTCCCCGAGTATCATTCAGGCTGCAGTTGGCCACTGCATATCTCAACCAGTATAATCTTGCGCTTATCAAGGGAGTCTCTGCAAGCAACTTTCGGGACTTTGCCCTCTCCATCCGGATCGTCAATGCTCAAGTTGGCGGGCAGCTGCTCGAAATTGCTGATCGTATCATCGCAAACCTTTACACTCTTTCCGACAACGTGACTGATATGCTCGATGGCTAGCTTGGCGCCGCGGCTCTCAGTAACCGTATTCGAGATCTCGAGGAAGAAGTCTTTCGTCCCAAAGGACATGGTTGTACTGCTAGAGGCCAAGAGACGCCTTTAGCAGGTTGAGTTCTCGTTCGTTATCGCAATTAAGCATACAAATTAATGTTGACGATGGCAAACCTGACATCTCGGACGAGTGTCTGGCGCAGATGACCTACGAGGCAATCTTGGCTAGAGTAAGAAATCATCTGGAACGACTCAAGAACGAATTGTATGTCTAGCCTTGAGAACTCGGAGTGCTCCCACCACATATCTGGATATATCAATGAACGCGGCTTATCATGCCTAGCAAATGTATCTCAAAAACCATGACTCCCAACTATCATAGGCTGTCAATATTACTCTACGACAATCTACTACGCCTCGCGGTCTGTAACAATGACATCTTCATCGAACGACCTCGGTGTGAATCCCATCTGATGTTTAACCCAGAAAATATACGCTCTCTAGTACGTGAAATCGTTCAGGCCTGGGACTTCTACCAGAACGAAATCAATTCTCAAACAATCCAAAGTTCCCAATTTTGGACGATGTCTCACGAGCGAAAGCCATGACATATGCCGTATATGCTCTGGCTCATGACGGGGGCAGGCAGCAATGGACTTTCGCAGATTTTCCAAGGACGTTGGCGAATACGCGAAGTATGGCATTTCAGGAGTGGATGCAGTAGGCTATCGCCGTGATACTTCAAACTTCACTTTATTCTTTTCTCTAAGTGTCATGAAACTACAAGTATATGATGTTGCGTTCGAAGCAATCACTGACTGGCAAAACGAAAACTCTGAACGACAAACCCTATTATCACGCCTGGATGACTGGATATCTGAAGACCAGACCCATAAGGAGTTTGAACTTTTCTCACCTGGCACACGAACAAATTTGACCTGCAGGGCTAAGAAGCTTATGGGAAAATGGATGGCCATACATGGTGGGGTGGCTGATAACTGAGGTATTGCAAACAACAACGTCAAAAAGGAGTGATTTCTGCAAAGCTGTTGGTTGATGCCTCCCATTTTCTATATGCGATGGTATCATCATCACGTTCCCTGCGAATTACTTGCACTTTTCACGTACTGTCAGACGTTTATCTTAACGCACTCTGTACTCCTCTCTTCCACAGGCGCTCTAAAGCTATGAAGTAGCAACCGCTGCCATGAGGTCTGTGGTTTGGTTTATGATACTGAGAGAGCAAGAGTTTCAAAATTAAGGGCATTATCCCCTTGGTGAGAACAGGTTTCAAAAAGAACGCCTTTAACAAAACATGGCGGAGATGACGCGAGATTGAGATAACAAGGTTGTTGTCGGAACATCTCTGATTTCTACATTAGATTTTTACTTTCTTGTCTCATCACACTTTGACAAGTCATCATGAATATCCTGGCTCTTCTCAAGTTACCCCTTCCCGCTTGCGACATTCCCATTTGACGGCATTGAAGGCAACGAATAAAGGCAAGTGGTTAGAGTGGTTTAAGCTATCACTACTCCACAGAGATGAGATGCCGTAAGATGTACGAGGTTCAAAGAAATTCGACGGGTTGACCAAAGAGCAAGAGTTTGAATACAAAAAACCGGTAGACAAATCACGCTGCCGATGCTGCATTTAATTTTATAATCAAGCGGACAGTTGGGATGTCAGGCTGTCAATACATGTTGACGAAACTGCGAAAGATTTGCTACATCCAAAGGATATACGGACTGCAAGCTCAAGAAAATAGCCTGCAATCGCCATAACGCAACCTACAAAGGCCCATGCACTGAATGCACGGCTAAAGATGATCCTCAAAGTTGGGATACATCATTACAAAAGTGTATAAATACATAGCGAGGTTTGATATATTGAACGATCAACCACTTTGATCAAATACCCGGCAACTCCTCTGGAATTGGTCCTTCAGTGGACGTTCTATTTGATGGGTGCGGTAGCATTATGACCAAAGCAATGTCTCCAGCTCGAGCCCAGAGTGACAGCAAGGTTCCGAGAACATTATACCCTTTGACTTATCGGCTCGACTCACAGCCTATGTCCAGAACACAGATACATAAAAAAAAAAAAACTTATTCCTCTTACCGCAACAACTAACACACTCAATACCAAACCATCAACAACACCGTAGTCAGAAAAACATGTGGTTTCTTGAAGACAATGAAGCTCAGGCTAGAGCTCGCATGGGGATGCCTTATCACCGTTTGAGACAGGCACAGCCATTTTCATCCGCAACCATGGTCACCTCTATCTCAATCTTACCTTTTACTTTATAATCTAGACGGCTCTCCTCTTACTCTTTGTTCTTTGTTAAGGCCGTCGGGACCGCACCCCCCGAAAAAACTTTCTGACGTACCAAGAAAGTCCGAGTTGAAGGAATTAGCTACGCCCAGCGTGCCAATACCAATATGAACGACTGGTACGGTCGAAATAACCTTGTATCACTCTGCATGGGATACTGCTTTTGAAAAGTATTAGTGACAATAATTACAAGGCTGGTGCCAAGTTCTGCAGCCCTAATAAAAACCAGGCTAGAGACGGCAATGTATTCCTCTCCCTGAAGTAAAAAGAGCTGAAACACTGGATATCAATTGGGCAGACTATCTGCCTGCCTCATTGCAGCGAAGGCTGTAACGGAGATTGCAATCATTTTTCGTTAACTCATGATTAATTTGACCAGGGCGCTATTGAAGGGCAGCATTGTGCTCTTTGCATTTGACTCTCGTGAGTAGTGCACCCAAGAAATCCATCTTATTCTACCAAGACAGGTAGAGCTTCTCGACAAGTATTCCGAACTATTTATCGCCTTAGACAGAGAGGCAATGCCGCTTACTACAAAGCCTGCTTCTGAGGACGATATAGGCGCGATACAGGAATAGGGGAAGAATGCTGCACTCTGAATTAGCCTTCCACTTCCCTGCGATGTTTAACATGAAACAACAAGGCGAATAAACAAGAAGAACAAAAAGAAGAAACACAAAAACAAAAAGCAAGCGAGCCTTGGAACTGCATCGAATCTTGAATTTCCACAAGTCGCAAAACCTCATCGTCCGTCAGTGGTGTTGCGATACGTGCAAAAGTCTTGATCACTCTGGTCTTGATTGTGACAACCGGCTCTACGCAAGGAGATCATCGCAATTGAGAAACGGCGCAGAAATATCTAATCCAAAATACTCTGTCGCAAGGCGAAACTCTCTAGTAGTAAAGGTCTTTACAAACATGTATCCGCTTGAACACAGCTACACACCAGCATGAGATCGACAACCCGAATCTGGTATATGGATACTGGAAGGCATGCGGTGGTGGTCGCGATGGAGCAATCAGTTTCACCCGGTCTTCTGCTATCCCGTCCTAAAGAGGACTTCGGGTTCAACCGCTTAGATGCTACAACATTTATGGTGGTAATCAGCATGATTTGATACCATATCCATCATCTCGATGTGACACACCTGCATATCCCTGGCCTCGAGATGTTTTACCAAGAACTAGCTATATTTTTCTCAAGACGGTATTTGTCTGCTTCTGTGGTAGTGGGCGTGTGCAATGAGATGAGAGATGTTATGGCTGCTGTGCCTGATATCAAAGACAATGAAGAGGCAAAGTTCACCATCTGAACACGGTCGTGCACTCAGACATCCACATTGGATGCTGCACAAGGTACTGAAGCAGATGTGACTTTCCTTGACCATGTCCTCGTCGAACATATCGGCCATACTGCACCAGCGTATTTGCCAGCCCCTTATTGCAAGTCTATCAGCATTTTCATTCAGAGATTCATGAATTATCCCATACAAGTCTCCAAAGCCACGCCTCAAGGGTATCCATGAACTATATTCCACGCATGACCTGCCCAGGGGACCCCCAACAGCGATAGTCTCCCGTGGCGGAGCTATTCCGACAGGAATCGACCATCAAATCTAGTAAGTTCAAGCAACATTCCTCGCTCGAAACAAATGTTAATATACTTCCAGGCGATATATTCTCAACGCATCCTCAAGCTTTTCCGACGATTGCTCGCGGAATTGTCAGAACGAAAACAGCTCTAAATATTACAAGCAAAGTCTCAGTACAATGCTCTTTGTCAAAATCATGAATATCACCTTCGCGATTTACAATGACAGCCAGAAAGAGCCTGAAGGCGCCGGCAGCTTCAGCGACAGCCAAGGCCCGCATGCCACCATATCTGGGCGCTGAACAGATGCTCCCGTCAAATGTAATCCAAGTTCCCAAATCGCTCAGCTTGGAATATAGCCCGTTTTCCACGTGGATAGACTTGTCAGAAACCATGAGAGAGATGAACCGAAAAGTCATTTGTGAAGTAGGACAGGTTGCGAAGAGAACAGCAACGACATCCCTATCAACCTCATACTCTACAGCATCCAGGTGTTAGGGTGGGGATTTAGGGAACTTCAAGACGACCATGGCATGAAAATTACAAGCGCACCGAAGCCTGAAGGCAGTATCTACACAGCTTGAGTGTGACCGATTATAGAATGGTACAACAAGCTTGCTCTGCCAAAGATTGACCTAAAGTAAGACGGTCAACGTAGCAAGGTGACCGCTTCATCTGGCAATATGGCCAGCAAGTGACGTGGGTAGGTTACGGAAGTCTGTAGGGCTCAATGTTTCAAAACCCAAATCGTAGTAGATTTACACCTACCGTACGGTCCCGTAAGCGAGATTACGCCTCTATAGTTGCATATTAGAAATTGAATTATATAATCAAGCTAAGTAGGGCTATACTAATTTAGGTTA
>PVQA01001428.1:0-11947 GCA_002980515.1 Fusarium burgessii | reverse complement strand
CCTGTAGTACACTCTCTGGTACTAAGCATTCTTATTATCATAGAAGGCCTTACCCAGAACATAGAATGTCTAGGGTGGCTGCTGGAGAGGGTGGTGCTCTACCCCTCAGCTTAGATTCCTAGTCAGGTAGCTTCACACAGTCGGGATTGGCTCTTAAGCGACTGTCAAATCAGAGGCCAAGATGTGATAGAGAAACGGCCTAGAAGGGAAGTGGATGGAACATTGTGTTTTTCTACTACGTGCTGATTTCATCTGAGCTGATAGGTAGCCACTAACACCGACACGAATGCAGCCGGGTAGATAAAGCTTGGATCATTAGGACAGCGCTACTAGGTTCACAGCTGACCTGATGTCATACTTGTTTGGGGACGGACATCCAATCACCAAAATTAATAACCTTATTAGCGATGGAAAGAGAGAGAACATAACGAAATGAAATACAAGGTGACGTGTTGTATGGCTCAATTCGGGTAGTGAGTTATTCAATATTACATACAATTGATCAGATAACAGCACATTTTCATCTACGTTGGTGTTTGTCAAAATCACATGCAAGCAATAATACTATGGTGATGAACGATGTACACGATGAATCGCATATTGAAATCAACTGCAGTAAGCTAGAATATTCAGATTTGATTTATTGGTAGGTAACTAGTTCAGGAACTTGGGCACATACTCCATGAAAGCGTAACCAAAGTGAGCATCGGGAACATCTTTCACTTTAAAGGATGCTGCAAGATATTGCTCCGTTCCCAATTTTTTTTTGCCCACCCATAGTTGGCTGCGCATCGAGGACTATCAATAGTATCATAACTTCGCTTTATGCCTACCTATCCAGGCCAATAATAATAATGATCATTTTGCATAAGATGGCAATCGGGCCTGATGTCCGGATTTCACGATGCAAAGCTTTTGACCGAAATACCATAGCTTTACATCTCCTCACAACAATGGTCATTTTCGAACTTGTAGAATTTCTTACCCTTCTTCTTCACCAACCCTGACAACGTATAACATTCTCTTGTATTCTTAAACTATATGCCAGCCCTGAGGGGATGACTTGCTATAACTGGGCTTGGTGTGGTTGGATCGTCTGTTGCAGTGCTTTGATCATCCAGGATTTTCGTTGGCTTGTGTGTGGTGGATATGAACACTACGGACTCAGAAGACTATGGTGTACCCTTCACTGTCACTTCGAGCTACTCGTATCTTCGTTGGTATGATGTTCCAGGCATGCTAAAAACTGGCGTTTCCTGGGTGTACCTCGTTCTGTGACCGTAATGGTCGGTTCTGTCTCCAAAATCAAGAACATTCCGTGCTAACAACACTAAAAGGTGCCTGGGATAAGTATAATTAGATGGACAGTCTTGTTTGAGCTCACACTAATCCTACTGCAAAGTCTGGAACTTCTATGGCGCCATAATGTGACTCTAGCAAAGGTAGTCCTGGTACTCGGACTATACGGTCGTTCGTTCCAGCTCAAAGACTGTGACTCTCCAGGATGTATCTTCGCAGGAGCAACAAAATAGAGGACATGCACGAACGAAGCCGGGATTTTACGATACTTTGGTGAGTTGTTATGCTTGCTATAGTGATCTAAATCGGAAAATGTATTGGCGCTGATAAGAGTTCTCGGTAAGAAATCAAGAACATCCTTAACAAGAACAGCAAAATCAAGACAATACATGATGAGTCAGCTACTGTGAACTGCTTCAAGTTCGACAAAGATCAGTGGGTCTCATATGACGACAAAAGAACATTTCAACAGAAGGTGAAATGAGCATACTCCATTGCTATCCGGTCTAACCGGGAAACATGTGAACAAGGAAATCAACAAGCTTCCGCAGATAGAAGACAAGAAAGGAGAAAACTGGTCCTTTGACAATGGTAAGTTCGGTCAGGCTATTAGAATCATCTATGAGCCAAGCTTATAACCCTCTTTCTAGACAAGGACTGCTGATATACGGATTGCAGAGCTAAATACCCCCAAGACTCTGTCGAACACATAAATCAGTCGGATTGTGGAGGGGGCTCCTCAAGGCATATTTGATGTCGTCGAAACTGCAAGCCCAGCGAATGACAGTGGAGGTGAGGAGAAACGGCCTTGTCTTTCCACGCATGTTTATGAATGGCCATGGATAGAGTTAGTCTACCTCAATCCTAAGAGACTTCATATGTTGAGAAATAAACAGACTCTTGCAGTTCTGAACAGTAAGTGTATTGCTACACCTCGGATCGTTACAAGCCACTCGTTGATGGATGCGAACTGGGAGGGTGTGGAGAAGACTGCCCATCTGGCACATACGAAGTCGTTCAGAAGACCTCAAGAGGGATGTGTCACAAGCGCGGTGGTGGAAAACGACCAATGTGTTTCAAACAGAAGTTTAGCTGCCACTGAGTTGGTAAGGACCAATGCGATCAAAGCAATTGCAAGAAGTGAGCCACCATCTATTACCAGTGTATTAAGAGTGAGAGAGTGTTAAGTCGCCCAGCTGCAGAATCCAGATCCAGTGAATCATCAGGATGATATTGCGGCCAGATACGAGAAAAGCCGAAGTGAAAGCTTGTGTTCTAACCCGCCCAATGATGTTAACCCATTCGTACCGATCTCCCTAGACAACCTTACCCCTAAGGTGCTATCCCTCATGGCAAAGTTAAGTATGTCTTTGCAAGTACTCGGTCACATTGGTGGTACTGGCTCGCCAGTCATTCCGGGTGACCCTAGGAAAAGGCAAAACCCCAATGAACGGGGCTTCGGGTTTGTGCTGATAGCTGGCCCAAAGGACTCAAGTACTTTCTTCTCTAAACGAGATGACTCTCTCATATTGAGGCATTGAACTTCCATTTCATCACAGGAACTGGCCGTCAGGAAACCCGAAATATATGCGCAAATAACGACGAGGGCAGTAGCTGTGTCGATGTACTCGAAGGTGGACTCGAGGGAACCGTCGTTCGTATACCAAATGGATGTGGTTCAGGTTCTTACGTAGTGGCATAATCTCTCAAGATAGGATTACCAGAAACTTCTAGTACGCCTGGACAAGAAAGTACCAGTTGGCAAATAAGTCATGGATTTTGAGTTTTCTAACCACTTTACTATTGCTAAGCGCGGCAGCGATGGCATATATTTACATAGAGGCTACTCGTACGTGGACCTTGGCTGTGCCTAAAATTATCTGCTAACACTTATCAGCAGTGGTATGCCTAGATATCAGGATATGATTGTAAATAGCCCTGTTTATGTATCCAAACGCTCACTGTATCCTCGAGGCATTTCGCAATGTGATCTTCCTGACAAACATTTCCTTCCAACAATAGCCAAAAGTGGGAAGATGGCGAGTCTACTTATTGGTTCAATGATTGGTATGTATGTTCAATGAGCATATATTTTCCATCCTATTCGGCGTGTTAGCCTTCTCACACATGTGAAGGTGGGGGCGATTATGATTGGACAGCTTTAGTATTGAGCAGGCGTATGAAGTTGATTCCAACATCAAGTTCAAGGGTAATCTAGGCATATACAGTGAACATTCCGCCCACGATTCGAAGGTGCCCTATAGCCAGATAAAGCTACATTTCTCACATCCTGGTCTCGTGTCGATGGTAACTGGGTCAGACGAAAGCCGAAGCGAGAAGCAAGACATCCGGTGCTGCATCAGGAACACATCGGATTTTCAGTATGCTCATCGCTCATATTTGGGCCCTAACTATAAGTGGGAGATAAGATGGGGATGTATGGTAACCGGGATCCGCACGGATCTCCTTTATGAGGGCAGGAGATGAGAACATCAAATCTTGGACTTCTTCTGAGATTCCAGGTAAGACCACGGGCACAGAATTATTCGACTTCGTCTTGAAACACAGACAAAAGGAGAGAAAAAAAAAACCCCCTTCTGAATTCGAAGAAGCAGACCATTGCACAACCGAGTTTGGAACAGGCGTTCTCGCATGTCCTTATGTCAAGCATGGTAGGAAACAGGACGCTCTGTACGAACCAGGATAGAGCACAGGCCCAAGATACGAGGCGATTTGCACAGCGAAATATGGCAACATCATGGACCGTTTATTCATAGTGAAGGTTGTTGGTTGCTGGATGTGTATGCGTAGGTCGGGGGGGTGCTTGTTAGGTCACTTGGTGTTGGTACTAGGACTGACTGAATTAGGCAAATACCATGCACAATTCTCTTATGCTCATGTCTTCCTTTCTCTGTTACCAGCATAATATTCACCTCACTGACCACTTGTCTGTCAGTCAGGATAAGAGTTAAGAAAATTATGCTTTCAGGTATTGGAATAGGAATTTGCTATTATATCTAATTATCCAGTGATATGGCCTAGCATGTGCTGCTTATGTTACTTGGGTAATTAATTGATTCTTGAGTGATGAAGATAATAGTCGAGGAAAACCAATTTGATGTGTCTTGAGTAGGCGCCGTCACGGGGCTTGGGACGGTAACCCCGCAATCATGACGCCCCACATCCCCCGCCAACCTCAAACTTGCACTGAACCAACTTTTGTTCTCCCTGTTGGAGTCATCTCAGCTAGCACCGACAGCAAGCGCATGCTGTATTATTTGCGCACTAGATTTTTCACAGAATATTGAAGTATTTCTTGTTGTATTTTCCATCCCCATCAGATTAACCTGTTGTCAAGAACACTCATGACCTCACATGCTCCCGATATCATCACGCTCGACAATCTGTCGCAGACGCTTACACCATGGAACCCTCAAGGGGAAAGCCAACTATATGCCATAGTTGATATGGGGAGGTATAAATAATTCTGAACAGGGCACATATAACCTCATATCTGATCAACATCTCAGTAACGGTATTCGGTTCTCCATAACATCTCTGGCACCTCCATTTACACGCCTCCTCCGTCCCATTTACTCAACTCGCGCTGCCATCTCACTATTTGATGCGCTCAAAAATACACCCAAAGGCCTTGTATTTCTGCCAGAAACCATTGCTGCTGTCTCCGAGACATTGGAGCGTTTTCATCAACTTGCTGTGCGTCATGGAGTACCAGCAAGGCACATCACCATCCTCGCTACCGAGGCCATGCGTCGGGCTGACAATACTTCCGAAATGCTTGAGGCCATTGCTTCCGTGACTGACGGCCTCAAAGTGAGCATACTTGAGCCCGCTGTTGAGACCCTCTTTGGCGCTGTCATGGGCTCTCGAAGTGGCCTCGTTGGCGTCGAAGGTGGCGCTCTGTTCCTGGACCTCGGGGGCGGTAGCGTGCAGATGACGTGGGTGGACACTAGCCAGCCAAACTACGAGATTGACGCCGCAAGAGCTGGTGTGAGTCTGCCATTTGGAGCTGCGAGGTTGATTCGCGTCCTGCAAGAGCAGCCAGCCGAGGTTCAGGCTTCTGAGATTTCAAAACTTCAAGTCAGCATGCAGCAGGCATATGCCAACCTTTGTTCCAAATTCCCCGCGCTCAACGCTCTTAGGGCCTCTCATGACAAGGAATCCAGTGTTAATGTTTTCATGTGTGGAGGCGGCTTTCGTGGCTATGGCAGCATGCTTATGCACCAAGATCCTGTGAGCCCGTACCCTATTCCCTATACGAACGGTTATACAGCTCCGGGGACACTCTTTTCCAAGGTCAAGCATATGCGTCGTATCAACGAGGAGCAAGATAGTCGCATCTTCGGACTTTCAAAGCGTCGTCGTAAGCAGTTTCCTGCCATTGCTACTGTCATTGAGGCACTACTTGCTGCGGTGCCTAACATCGGGAATGTGACATTCTGCGGTGGCTCGAACCGTCAAGGTGCACTTATGATGAAGCTTCCGTTTGAAATTCGCGAGTGTAACCCCCTCGATATCCTTGCTGGGGTCACACCGAACGAGAAACCCGTATTTGATGCTGTGTTGAACACACTGAGAAATGCTCTTCCGGAAAAGATCGACTTTTCGTCTATACCTAACATATTGACTCCTGGATTGGATTCTCTTTTGGTACGAGATATTTGGACACGTCAAGGGCACGATTCGGACAATAACTCCTCATTCGTCCTGCATCATGCGATTACCCGAGACGCAGAGGTCCCTGGGCTTTCACACACTGGAAGGGCCCTTTTGGCGCTTTCAATCTCAGCTCGATGGGGAGGCAATCTAGGACCTTTGGACTTACAGCTCCAACAAAGTCTATCGACACTTCTAGAGAGCCAGCATCCTGATGCACCTTTTTGGGCTTCATATATTGGTGCTGTAGCTGGACTTATTGCTATGGCTGTACCAATTGCCCCGGCGACCGCAGACGAGGTAAAAAATGCTATCAGGTTAGTGGTCAATTCTTCTATGATAACTCTTAACGTCTAACAGTCACAGAATAAAAGCACATCTCAAGAAGGCAGACGATAAGAAAGAGAGAATCATATTAACGATCGGAGTCGCCTCCGCCAACATAGCAGGTGTCAGTCTAGAAGACCTCGCCGACAGAGTTGGGAGAACTGCCAAAAAGAATGGGGGAAAGAAGCCAAGATACAAGATAACCGCCCAAGTGAGCCTATTGCCATGACGTGTTTCTTCATCAACATAAACCAACCCAATGCACACATAATTTTTGCTTTGATCCACATTGACCAACCCTATATGCAGCGAGTGTCGTTGTATTCGTTATAATCATAAAAGAACCAATATCATGCATTTTTTTTTGTTTTATGTTTTGTATTTTTCCATATGTTTTCCCGGTTTTTTCTTTCTTTTGGTTTGCAAATCATTTTCCTGTAATGACTGGACATGATATATGCGTTGATTGCGCACTATCCCTTGGTCTTGGTACTGCTTCGAGGGCGTCTTTTGGTTGAGATCTTCTTAAGCTCATGGCAGACTACCAAGACGCTTAGTCGCTCGTCAACCTTGTGTGACGAACGCTGGATTCTCTCATCTGGAACATGTTAGTGGCACGTCCCACAAAAACAAGGTGATGTGCTCTTACAGAATTCCTTTCTGGCGTCCATCATGTCCTGGGAGAACTGGCGAATCTTGCTGCTATGACGGGCATGAGAAGGATAGTCCTTAAGCCAATCCATCGACATCTCCATTCTCTTGGGAGTCTTGAATTGGCAGTGATAGAATATGGCTATCAAAGGGAAAAATCCATTGTATAGGTTCTCAAAAGCCCCAACTGGCAGTTATTAGCAATGATGTTTGACTTTCAAGTCGAATTGTCTTACCAATATTCTGATCTCTCTTGGCACTTGGGTTTCGGGCAAAGTATCCATCATGTGCGATGACCAAGTCTCTGTACATGATCATGAGTTGCCACAAGCTGGCCCAAACTGCCATCTTCTCTTGAGCTTTGAGAGACTCTTGTTGCGCCAAGCAGTCTTCAAGGAGTTTGAGGATATCATGCTCATGGGACACAAGTGCGTTCCATGCAATGCGTCTAAGCTCGGCTTGGACAGTAAAAGGGACCTGAGAGAACTTATTGGACGAGCTGCAGCAGGTGAAGCGCGGAGCTTTCCAGATCCTAAAGAAACAGTTCATGGTGTGGACCTTGGAGACGAGGTTGTGCTACAACAACAGTTAGTTCTACTGGAGACTGCGGGGGTCAACAAGAGTGGATTGCGAGTGTTACCTTTGGAAGTCCCTGGCCATCCTCATAATATGAGAGCAAAAAGTTTTGCACCACATGCTCAAATCTGGAGCTACGTTCTCTTCGGATCTGTGCCTCCACCCAGCGCTGGAGCTCACCATAACTGGGAAATCTATCCCGCTCAAAAGCAGCATTTCTGGGGTTCTCATCGGTTCCATTCTGAGAATGGTATGCTTGAACGGATGCTCGAAGAAAAGGTGACTCGGCATCGCGGGTGAAGAAAATGATAATATCTCTAGGCTTGGCAGTGGGAAAACGAGGCTCATGATCGACCACACGCCTCTCTTCCGCAGGGTCGGGAGACCAGACGTCTAAATATGATATGTCTCAGTGTACATGTCTCACTTTGAGATGGGGGACCAGGGGGGCTGTTCAACATACCGGCGATGTGACGAATCACAGGCGGAGCAACCGCAGGGGTCCTACGGGTACAGACCAGGTGTGAGTGATCTGGGAAGGCCTTACGGCAATAGGGACAGACGCCACAGTCTTGACACTGGGTATTGGCTCAGTTCAGTGTTTGTCTCAGAGGGGCAATGGCCTTGTTTAGGCATTGGATTGGATTGGTTTTCTTACGCGGGTCTTGGAGATACGGCACGGAAGACAGGCTCCACTCTTGCGGACGTCGGCTGTCTGGTCTGGATCAGAGAGCTGTCTCGACCTCTTCTCCACAGATCGCTGACGCTTGACACCAGAGGCTGAATTGGAAGAAGGAGAATAGGAGTGTGTCTTGGTGTGGCTTGAACGGCGGGACGAGGACTCGTGTACCTGGATCTGAGGTGGGTAGCCATACCCCCGGGGGGCGTGCTTGCCAGGTACGGCCTGGGGGTACGTCCACTTATCATCCTGGGCCTGAACCTCTTGGAGGCTGACTCGAGGACGTCGACGGACATCGTCTACGCCATCGAGGAAGACGGAGCCAGAGTGAGACGAGGGAGAGGTACTACCACCTCTAACGAGTTCTGGTGGGGTCTGACCCATGGACTCGGATGTGGTGATCCCTCCATCGTCCGGGCTCAGGCCAGGGGTCATCCTTAGGTATTCGGCCTCGCTCCTGTCAAGAGAAAGATGATCAAGAAAGGATGGGATATCAGTGATGAGAGAGGGAAGGTCCCTGTAGCTTAGACGAGGGGAGCTAGAAGCTCCTGGGTAGTCCTGAGACCTGGTCGAGTCACAGTAGAGATCCCAGTCAAAGACAGACCTGAAGAGCTCATCATAGTCCAGGCCCGGGGAGGTGGGAACACGCGGGTTTTCTTGACCTATCTGGGACAAGTCCCTGGGCCCAAAGACAGCAGCGGAAGCACCTCCTTTATTCATTTTGACGACCTGCCTGCCCTGCAATGTAATGTACTGTATCCGGTGTAAGTCACGAGGAGGTATCTTGGTGGAACCTCGATGTCTGCGCTGGGCGAATTGAAGCACGCAGCAAATACTTGTCAGAAGACGATAAGGTGAAAAGTCCCAATGTGCCTGATGCTTGCGTGCAAGATTGAGCGATTCAGAGACACGTCCTGGCACCAGAGAGTTATAATTCGGCCTTCCTCGAGGCTCGTGGTGGACTTGTTCACTTACACCATCCTCCTCCTACAAAACCGGTAAGACAAGGTTGCTTGATTGGCTAGATCTCACGGATTTCCACTGTAATTGACCAATCAAGCAACCTTGTCTTACCGAAATCGACTTGGATTGAGTCCGGGAGAAAACTATGAGTTGCTAGTAGACCTAGATCACGGGAATAGTGTATATGAATGTTGTTGGGACGGAGGAGAGGCGAAACTTTATCAATAGTAAACTAAACGGCTAGAATTACCTAGTGCTGCTGGCGCAATTGCTTGTTAATGAGACCAGACCTCCGTGATGTGCTGTTGGTGTTGATATCTAGATGACTAGACAAGACCACAATATTAGAGGAAGGGCTGCCAATTGACTGCCGAGCTCAGTTATACTTGCGAAACTGTCAATTGAAGTGGCAATCGTCAATAATGGAACTAGTTTCCTTTGTTATCCTACGCACGGGCGGCCCCTTCAGCCTTGGTGTTGTGGCATGGAGCTACGGAGTCAAGCTTTGGTATCTGGGTTGTCAACACAAACGGAAACATTCAATTGGCCGAAACAAAACTAGATACATATGAGAATATATTACAGAAACGAGGAAAAACTTGCAATATCCTTCTTTTGAGCTTTTCTTCCCTGTGTCAGCACTTAGCTTGGTGGTGTTGCTAGTTCGTTGACGTCCCAAAGTGGGATCGTGCGGTTGTATAGACAGGGGTGTCACCTCTAAGAATTCAAGACTCCAAGAGAGACTGGCCGCGTCTATTGTATAACTCTCATCGTGCAGATAATATTAAAACTTTAACTGTTCGCGTCGAAATGAAACTGCAGTCGAATGACTCCAGAGAAGGGAAATTCTAATAGATTTACATGACGCTGACATTTTCTATACTAATGCGCTAAGGAGACAATTTTTGTACTTGACGGCGGGCTCAAATTTAAGTCGACTTAATTTTAATCACTCACCCAAAACCTAGGTGTCGTTAATCAATTTTAAGATTTAATTTTTGTCCTATCTTAATTTAAGCACATGGCGTCCCGTCCCGGCAATGCGGGGCCGATAACGGCTCCGGTCGTGGTTAAATTTAACCTCAGCGCCACCGGAGCTCTGAGTCGGTAAAAATGGAAGGCGAGACCCACGCTGGTTGCCTTATTGAGCAAGACAAGATGAGTTGCATGAGAAGCAAGTCATGTGCCAGGTTGTCTCATAGAGAAGTACAACCTAACTCTATTTTCATTTTATTTATAGGGTACCTAACTTATGATTTGTTTTAGACTTATTACCTTTATCTTGGCAGTTGAGTCTTGATCGAGATTTAGGATATTTTAGTCTAAGGTTCTAAAAATATTAAATCATAAAGTGAGCCCTAAGGTTTTTATAAATTGAAACATCTTTCTCGTATAGCTTTCCGGAACGCCAGTTCTCAAGAGCTATAGCTGTTCTTGCGAAGATCATTTCTCATGCGGAATTCGGGTATTATGCCTCGATATGCTTCCACGGATGTGGACGGATTCGTCACTTATTTAACACGTAGTTCTCGGCAAATGGATTGTACACATTAACGTGAAGCACTTCCTATGCAGAGCTTAATGTCAAGTAAAGGCTAATGGCTTAAAAGCAATGTATGTATTTTAATAGGGCTAATGTCCCTTATCCCATTTTATTCTTAACCCGTTTCCTTATAGGCTCCGCTCCTGTTTACTCCCAAAAAGAACAACCAGTTGTTAAACCTGTTAACTAAACCAGAAGAAAAGAAAAGAGACGTAAGAAAACTCACGAATGCCGTCAATAGCAGCCCAAACGTTGACACATACTGCCCTTACTAACTGGTCCTAATAAATTATATCTCCAAGAGAAAGAAAAGAAAAATTTGAGTGAAATTCTCCGGGAGGTGACGAGGAAAAGAAGAGGATTGTGCAGAACTTCTGTTCATAGGGGTGAAGACTGAGCTTCCCTCCACTTCTTCTGCTGAAGAATCTTGTTTAATAATTTTTCCTAATTATTTCGGGGCGAGCTTCGGATAGAGGAAGCCTGCAGCAACTATTCGCCCTTGATCTCGGGGGTTTAGTGCATCAAAGGCAGGTTTGAGAAAGCAGGCCCGAGAAAATAAACGGAGTTGAGAAGGTGAGAGAACAATAGAAGGACCACCATTTCAATTCATTTTGTTTTTCCATTTAATTGCTATTATGTCACTTTGTGTGATTTATTCTCTCGTGCTTCGCTTAAGCGACCAGTTCTTCCTCTTCTGCCACTTTTCCATTCACATATCACCACTTCCTTCATTCCTGTCAACTTGTTAACCTTCCCCTATCCAAAGAAACCTCTGCATGTTTTATCTATGACTTTTCATTTATGATAAATATCTCACTATCTTCTCTAGAAAACCCTTTCTTTCATTACTACATCCTGCAGTATGACCGCCGTAGATCAGAAGCAGATAGCAGCTCACCCCGAATTCCGACTTGCAAAACAAGACCTTCTTGGTCGCGGGGACCTCTCGCTAAAAGAAGGCACCTCTTCCAATTATCTCGTGAGATCGATCTACCCAAAGCACTCAGTCATTACAGATGACATGAAGGATGACTTGATGAGTGCTATTTTCCTCAATTAGAACTCAAGGAGCAAAGGCATTATTAGCTCTCCTGAAAAGATAAGCGGCCCAAAGATCACTACAGTTGGAGTACCATTATTGTGAGAACTGTCTTTTCAGAAAGTCATATAAGAAAGAAATATTATAATTTTTTTTTTTTTTTTTTTTTTTTTTTTTTTTTTAATTTTGTTTT
>PVQA01001424.1:0-55037 GCA_002980515.1 Fusarium burgessii | reverse complement strand
GTACTGAACCTCGGGGGCCGGGGGTACGGGGGGGCATGAAGCATCAAGCGGAGCGGGACTTATGGGGCAGGATACAGTGCAGACAGCCCGGTTTTCTCTACGGGATGGACATTTACAGGGGGCCGACAGCCTCAGCCATTTTTTTCTTCCATCGATTTACCAGGGGTGATGTTTCTGGGGACAACGCTTTTTGTTTTGCTTTTGTTACTGGGGTTTCAGTTCTGGACATCATGGAGTCGATGTTTGTCTGCTAAAGGTAGAGGAGAGGTATCTTTGCGGGGTTGAAGAGCTTCAGGTATTGCGATAGCTGTCACTGAAATCGTCATTTTTTGTGCGTTGGAGATTTGACTTCAGCCCGTCCAGTGTGATCTAATCTACCCTCGATTACATCAGAGCTCGCTACAGCAAAGCAAAGCATAGCACCCTCTTTTTGGCCATACCCAGCTGTATTCCGTCATCAACTGCCAGTTGGGTAGTATCCATTTGGTCCTCGGTTATGCTCTCTGGCGGCTATTTAAACAGTGCATTGCAGGTAGGTCTATATCTCTGTCAACTGACCGATCACTATAGGTAGTGTCTCGCCGGAACTACATGTCCCCTCTATAATCCAGAAGCCATGCTGTCCTCTTATTTTGATAAGGTTGCAAAGGCAGAAATAAAAAGTGACTGAGCTACGACTCTAGAGGAACATTTACCGCAGGCCCCCTCAACCTGCGTCTGCAAGCCCCAAAATTTCGGCCCCAATCCCTGTCCCTCACCCGCCATCTCAAGCTCCAATTCGACGCACTCCAAGCCCTCCCCCAAATGGCCGAGATGCTGGATGGAACCCCAACAGCTAGTGATAGTCTAGGCTTGTGTCTTGGTCTGAGGGTTGTGTTGGCTTGGCTTTGTGAGGACAAACAAAACAGGATGAGTGAGGGCTTGCGGCAGCTTTTCGGCACCAGATACACACTTGAAGTTGTCTGTGTGGTTTCTCAACGTTGACTAATTCGAAAATCTGTAGAAGCGTGGACTTTAAAAGAAGCAATAAGGGCACATTCAAGATCTACCTAACAAAGCAGTTACCCCTGTTGTTTACATTCAGCGTCGAATTTTTCCCTCATCATGACAACTTCGGAACTGGTGTACCCTCCGAATATTGCCCATCCATGATAGAAATGCTCTTGGCTCCACCAAACGAGTCCCCTTTGAAAGAAACAGTGGAGATACGATCTTAATTAACTCGTTTGTTTGGTTCATTCCTCGTGGAACCTCGGTCATGCTGGCCATTATCGACGTAGATATGATTTGACGTCAGAACCAAAGATGGGTTCGTCGGACCTAGAATTAAAACACGAGGACGAGACGTCCCGGAACTACCGTGATCCATCGCCGGGCCTCCGAGCCAGCACCGCAGAGCTTCGGACTGCCGACAGACCCTTCCATCCGGCCAGTAGAAGCTTTCTACGAAGTATCCGGACAGCTAATTCCTAGCAGTCGTGCTCTAACTAAAGAGATAATCACATCTGATCACGAAACCTGTTTTAATCAAGCACTCACTCAATACAGTATTTCCGATCACCCGGCCACCTCGGTTGTTTCAAAACCACCAACATCGGCTACTCTGTCTTGTGATGTTGTTTCCCAGCACCATCTAATGGTGTTTGATAACTTGGCGTTTCTTCTTATCCCTTTCTCTCAGCAATCACTATGTGTGCGTCGTGGGCCCGTTGAGATTCTATTATTAATTATTAGCCATCTGTTTCACGTACCGCTTCATGGTCAAGGCGCCCACAGCATCATTGATACTGACATAGATTGCTTATTACCGCAGCGCCCAAGTCAAGGTGCATGTTTTATCGAGTTTTACATACAAACTACATAATAAGCTCATTAAGAAATCGTAGTGCTATGGAATTACTTTCCCTTTAAAATAGTGTTAATTCTTCTCTTTCGGGAGGTAGGAGACTTGAGACTTCAAATTAGGGGACATAAAGAACTGGTGAAAGAGCATCCTAACTTGACCCTAAATTTCTCAAGCTTACCTGAATTAGCTTGTCGCTTAGAATTCAGGTCTCATGTTTTCTGACCTCCCAAACCTCTATATTCTTATCTATAGTATCAAGCACTCCACTGACACTAAAAGCTTGATACGGATTCAGCACGGAAATATACTATGGTAATTCGTTCAATAATTCCCTGGGCGTGGAAACTCTATTGTGGATCTGATCTCATTGCAAGTGCCTGTATGGACCCAAAGCATGCTTATAAGCAACTACACCTGGTTCGCAATCTAAAATAGGACATATAATCACCAAAGAGATAGTTCCACAGTAGGTGCCACCCTACACCATAGTCTAGAAGTGTTTCTTGTTCTCTAAGTAGGTAGCTCCCGATATATCACTTCGGAAGATTGCGTTTCATTCTGCAACTTACTTTCGGACAAGCAACTCTGTTATAGACTCAGGTAACACTCGATTTGGAATTGGCTTTGCGGCTCTCCTATACCAGCCAGGCATGTGTACATTTATTCTTATATACACATATTTCTCCAACGAAAGCCTGAGTGATATTCGCGCCAATGAATTCACATGCTTCTAATTTTTAACCTTCAACTTGCACTTTGTCGGAGGAATAGGCTCCTGTGATATGTCGTTTGTCTCCCACAAATCTTGGTGATCAAGGTTGTCTACTAGAGGAAACTGAGCTAGGCTCTCGGCAGAAGTTTTCGTGCAAAGATGGAAACTTATAGATGAGGAGTGGGATCCTAAGAGGAAGATCTGGTTATAAATGAAAGGTCTGGTATGGTCCAAGCACGGCCACATCTGCCATTGACAAACCTACTGTATATTGTGGAGCAGTGTCTATGTAATTTAACCTAGAAAAAAAAAACATTCACTCGGGGACAAAACACAAAAAAAAAAAAAAAAACGCCAAGAAAAGGCAATATAACACTTACATTCAATTACTGCGGTAAAGTATGACCAGGCAGCAACTCTATGGTTGTGATGTTTGTTGTGGTTTACAGGCTTTCCTCTTCTGGGCTGGCACCGGATAAACTGCCAAACCCAAGCCCGGAATAAAGATTTGAGTGACCTGGAACCAAACTGCGACACTTAAAAAGGCTGCCCCACCTGTCACGCTCATTTGCCTCAGCTTTCCTCCTCCCACTTCATCCATCATCACCTCACGAACCAAGAAAAGAGCAGCATCACTCTTGACGGCAACGCCCATCGAGGCGAACCCCCAAACAACACCCGTGCATTTACTTTTCGACCTTGTCTCTAGTACTGACAACTTTTTCCCCCGCTTGACGGTCTCTGTTGGCTTATCGCCCGCTGCACAATCTCGTGACTCGTCGCGCTCCTGACGCAAACAGTAGAAGAGCTTTCTCTCGCACAACGTACCCGTACTCTGAGGCCTGCCTTCTCTTTTGTATTTGCGCCGCAGCTTTCCAGCTGTTACCTTATCTTACATTAACTGGGACTGCTCTCGTACTACTATTTCGCCAGTCGCGACTGCGTAAAAGAAAAAAAAAATCTCTACTTGCCCACCTAAAGGAAGGAAGGACCCGCTTAAGCTTTTTCGTACCTGAATAACGCGACAAAGAAAATTTTGATTCAGACAGAAATATCTTCTTCTGCATCTCTTCGCTTTGCTTCGCTTCTCTCTCGTGCTGCAGGCATTTTATTCCAAGTGGTGTCGCCCACTTCTGGCTATTTCGCTGTCGGATCATATCTGGAGTGCATCGCATTTTGAGACATCACGCGTAGCTCATCGACTACTCCAGTCTATCATACAAACGCCACATACATTACAATCACTCCAAATCAACACAAATCATCATGGCGTCCGCAGTCGCGGATTTGGAGACTGGTCTCCAGGCGATGCTCAACCTTAAGCCACCTGGCGTATCCGGATCTCGCATCACCAGTTTAACCTCTCTTTGCGTATCCAACATTCAGGTAAGGCTCTCATCAAGCACCTGCATTTACTACAGCACCAAACAATCGCTAACCGCTTGCCCCAATAGGCCGAATCGGTCCTTATCCAAAAAATATTCACACACTTCAAAAAGACACCAGGCACACACAAGTTGGGGGTACTCTACGTCGTAGACTCTGTAACCCGGAAATGGCTCGAGCAAGCCAAGGCACAGGCACAGACAATAAACAGCTCTGCCCCGGATGGAACATATGCCGCTGGCGTCAACCGAGTGACAGAACTCATGCCTGTTTTGATGAATGACATCCTGCAATCCGCCCCGGAAGAACAAAAGGTACGCATATTTGACTATTACCCTAATGTAGCTGGCAACCAACCACTGCCATGTGCCGCGCACACTGGAGCATCTTGCAAGACGCCTTTATTGGCGTTCCTCGCTTCTTGACATATTTGACCTCCGTACTATTCATTTGGATCGTAACTCACACATAGTCCACCGTGTAGGAAAAGATTAAGAAGCTCCTTGATATCTGGGAGAAGGGCCAGACGTTCCCTACATCAATGCTCGAGTCTTTTAGAGAGAAGCTCAATGCACCACCACAGGGTACGTTGTCCACGCAAGCAGTATCACGCCAAGCATCATATGCCCAGGCGATACTGCTTTATTGCCTCGAATCAGTTTGTAGTCTAACCCATGTGATGTTATAGACGAATCGACAACTCCTCCCGGTAGCCCGCCACCCAATGTGCTGGGTTCGCAGCAAGGCAGCACTTCAGCTCCCGCTGCGTCTTCAACTCCCGCCGCCGCTCCGGCTCCTAGCGGTACAACTATTCTTGAGGCTTTGGCTAACATCGCTCGTCAAAACACGACCGCCCCCCCTGCCAACCCCGTGCCGGCTCCTACAGCACCATATAACCTGCCTGCTGCGGCACCACCTCAACCAGTATCATCTGCTACGCCGCCTGTATCGTATCCTCCGGCGCCGCAACCTGTAAATGTGCCGTCCCTTCCCTTTAGCCTCCCGCATATGGGCGTCCAGAATGGATATGCAGGCTCTCCCTTGAACAACCCGAGTAACCCACCTAACCCCATCAACGGGGGCATGTCTGGTGCTGCAGCTCCAGGCCTCGGACTTGATCCGAACACTCAGCAGCAGATCATGTTGATTAAGGCGCTGGCCGACCAAGGTATTCCATTTGATAAGATTCCTGCTCTCATTCAAAGTATGGGTGGTGCAGGAACTGCTGCTGCTGCTGGCGCTCCTCCAGCTCAGCAACCTGCTCCTTATGCACAGAACTCTCAAATGCCTGGTCAACCTGCATGGGGTGCTCCTTCAGGCAAGCCAGATGATTCACGTATGCCAGGCTACGGCCATACAAGATCTCCTCCTAGATTCCATGGACGCTCTCGTTCGCGATCTCCTGATCGTGGCTGGGGTGGCCGTGGCTCTCCTCGAAATGGACGTGATCGCCTAGACTATGCCCGTGACTCTCCTAACCGTGGCCGTCATGATGACCGCCGTGGCGGTGATTATCGCCAGCGTAGCCCTCATGGACACCGTGGGCGAAGTGAGACCCCTCTTCGTGAGCAAGGCCCGACCGAAAAATGGGTCGAGTACGATCCAACTCTTCCATCTGGACACATTAAGGTCTATAGCCGAACACTGTTTGTTGGTGGAGTAACGTAGGTGTATCCTGATCTGTATTCGTATCGTTTTACTAACCATGAGACAGCTGCTCTGAGAGTGAATTGCGCGACATTTTTGGCCGCTTTGGTACAGTGCAAACATGCATCGTTAATAAGGACAAGCGACATGCTTTCGTGAAGATGCTTAGCCGACAGGACGCTGTCAACGCCAAGCAAGGTACCGAGGATTCCCGCAACTTGGAAGTGCCTCTTCGTGTAAGTAACCGTCGCTTCTGCTCGGTATTGTAACTCGTGCTAACTTTCCAGACTCGTTGGGGTGTTGGTTTCGGTCCTCGAGACTGCAGCGACTATTCAACGGGTGTCAGCATTATTCCTATCCACAAGTTGACGGAAGCTGATCGTAAGTGGATGTTGACGGCTCCCTATGGTGGTAGCGGTGGACAGCCCATTGAGACCGGTCTGTCAGTGGAGGAGCCCGACATTGAGATCGGAGCTGGGGTTTCGTCCAAGGCCATCAGCCGACGCATGCAAACGGACAAGGGCGGTAGCAACGGACCCAAGTCAACTCGCAACCGGGATGAAGACCTCTCCCGATGGCGCCGAAGTCGAGACAACGGTTCCAACGGTCACCACCGTCGGGATGATCACCGTGATCTTCCCCAGGATGGACAGAACATGATTGCTTCGTTCCCCTTCGGTATCGGCACATTACCCAACGGCATGCCTAACTTTCCCGCTGGCTTCACATTCCCTGATCCAACAAAGAACTAGGGATCTCTTTCTAGGAAGACGCACGAGATTACACAATGATACCCAGGGCACGGAAATAGGAGGACATTTGTTGTTTTATTGTTGATTTCCCTGTTTGCTCTGAGCAGCGGAGAAGCTGGCGTTGTTGGCAACATGGTTTCAAGGTCCATCTATGGACTAAGCTTCGGGAGACGGTTTCTTGCATCTGTTGGCAGGCAAATTTGTGGTGGACGGCTTCGTGCAGGCGCATTGACGACCGGGTGTGTTTTTTATTAATGAGGGTCTCTAAGGCCACGTAGCTTTGTTGGCTACAGATGAAAAGTTATGATGTTCTGCTTAAAACTTGTGCCTTGTGAAGTCGTGCTCGTGAGGTCGAACAGGTCATGATAGTCGCCGGGCAATCCTATGGTAACGGCAAGATTCATCCTTGTATGATCTTCAGAGATTTGTCATGTCAATAACCTCCTTCTGCAGTTGGTTCCTTTCCCTGACGTGTACCATACTGTCACGTCTGGATAGATTGTGTTGTTTGCTGCGGTAGGCGTTTGCTACCAATCGCCGTCTCGTGATGTATCCCCACTGCAACCATTTCGAGGAAAATGCTTGGCAAACCGTCATTCCAGACTTCTGCGTCTTTGTTTCATGTCCTGCAGAGTGCCTTTCAACAATTAATGCCCTTATTGTGTTATATTGGGTGTCTGCTGAATCTAGTATCTGGAAGGAAGATGAGTTGTAGCCATCAAAGAAAACTTTCTGTGTGTTTATACCACACTTCTTTAGGTAATTTTGACTCCGCTTTAGCTTCTTGTATATTGATGCAAGATGGTTGTGTGTTGTTCTCATTGAGTTACATAATGTGATAGTATTCCGGGGTGTCTGCAGGGTAATCGACTCAATCCTACTTACTCCTCACGGCTCATCCTCATATTTGCACAACCCTGTTTTATCTGGCTCAGAATAGTAGTTACGGTGGTATCAAATAACTTTTGAATCGATTCACTAGCTAGTCGTGTGTATATATGCAGCGTGTGCCTGTGCATGATCGAGTGTTCTTCCCTCGTCAGCCATCGCCTCACGACTTGAACCAGTTATCACTTACCACTAGTTAGAGATGAATAGGGGGAAAAATTGTCTACCTATGCGCTTTCCGTTATCTTACAGTTTATTCTGCTGTGCTCTCTGTAGTCAGATCGTAGTGTGCTGGTGTATTGACGTCTTGAGTCTGAAGGTCTGCCTCCAGTTGACTGTGAAGACTCGTCCATGGCAGCGTTTATTGTGCCGTTTGCCTCTTACAAACTCCTCTCGTCGTAAATTCTACTTCAGTGCGTGTAGGAATGCTTAAGTTTTGTCTTGAGTTTCTTCGCCCTAAGAATTATATGCTTTGGTACTATGAACCACATAGACTTCCGAATAGCCCTTCTGATACTCGACAACCTTGTGTATGTAGTGACTTCAAGCGTGCCATCAAAACTCACATTTAAGGTTAAACCATATAGCATACGAGGAACTTGAATCATGTTCCTTTGTATCATTCGTATATACGTTCACTGTTTGGCAAACCTGTGTCATTACAAGGTCGAGAGATAGCTGTTCTCATGACATGATCTCACGCTGATAAAGTCAATACAACACATCGCTCAACGAAACTCAAACGCATCAGCTCACCACCTTAACATAATTCCATTTAATACCCTTCATAGTCAACCACATAATTGATCAACAAACAGTCGGGTTTATGCATTGCAGCAAGTATCATCTTACGTAGAGACATCTGACCGCTCCATCTCAACCAGGTACAGGGTAATCACCACCACATCCACCACTTTCACCAGCATTTCGATCGTCGGAGTAATCTTACTTGTCTCCCTGCATGTCCTCACGAGCACGTCAAAGCGATCGCGATCGTCTCATCCCTGAGCTTGTTCACGGGCAGCATTTTCAGCACTTGTACTGCCAAGACAAACAGACCGTGACGATCGAAGCCTTCACCGTCGGTAGTTAGAATAGAGTAAGTAGATCGACAGCACCATTCTATTAGGCAGCAGTAAACTCATTCAGTCGTTATTCACATGACTAGCAATTCATCGATATAGTTTTCAACAGATTACTTTTACTCTTTGATCAGACTCACAGAAACAAGGTTCGGTTATCACCAAAACCCCCCATGGGGCTCGATTGGGGGTATAGTGCGAGATTTTCCCCTGACTAGGTTGAATTGATCACCGACGGTGCTTCTAGATACAGACTTTTTAAGATACGACGATAGTTGTTATTTGATGTTTATTAGTATTTGTTTATTATGCTATCATCTTTTGAGACAAGGTGCGTAAACTGACTCAGAGTTTGACTGGCTGCGACGACTCTACCCCTTCAGCCTCGAAATTACGCATTCAGGTGATGAAGAAAAGATAAACAACTTGAGCCAACAGGCAGGGATATCCATCATTATCTGCCGCTACGTAACAGCATGGTCTCAACTTAACAAGAGACACATATCGCACTTGTCTGAAGCCCCAAAATTAGAAATCCTTGTGCTAAACCCTTTGAGATGCAACTAATTATCGTGCGGATCCCTTCATCCACAGTTCGGCTCCAGCGCAATATCCGACTGCATACCAATCAATCAATCACTCGATTACAGTAAACACTCCGCGCTGAACTGAAACCATTGTCAATGCCCATCCTGTCCGTAAAGTATCCATCCCACGCCCAAAGCACGCTGTAATTTTACTCCATACCCACTGACTTGCCGCTCAAATCGCGACGACAGAAAAACAAACATCTGCTTCCTGTCAAGTCCGAAATTAACGGAGCCACTCAAGATCCATTCATCCCTTCATCGTGCATGCATGTTATCCATACCAAGACAATCCAGAAAGCTTCTACCAGCACGCACTTGCATGACTAAGAAAAAAAAAAGGTCACAAAGAAAACGAAGCACCACGGGACTGACCGACTCGGGCCAAGGCTGAAGAATAGATAGCTCAAAAGGAATATTCGTCAATTGAATAAGAAACGGAAAGGGGAGTTCCGTGATATGCAGCATGAGAGTGGACTGACAGTCTGGGACTAGATTATAACGCCGTTTTACACGGTCTAGACAATGAAGAATACTGCTGCCCAGGCTCGGCCTACATATATGGTGCATGTATTTAGCGACCTGGATGAATCCTCATGTTCTTCCGTAAGTCTAATGCAAACCCCATCAGCATAGCCCGGCTCCTGTGCCTTGGGTCCACGTCTTGGTACGAAATACAACTATCGTATGGTTTGGTGGCGGTAACAGAATTGAACATCGAGAACACAATGTCTTGGCTCTTGGCTGTGAACTCTTGGCCGTCTGGCGAAGGGCGTGAGCGTGAAGAAATATCAGCCAAGAGCCAAGATTCATATGATTGGCATCAAAAGTTTTGGCATCGGTAGTCGCCGTCTTGGTATATTGGATGATCGACTTGGAAACATAATAGGGCTGGACAAGAAAATGCACGTCCTCTGACATACATCGGAATCCGAATTCAAGAACCAGCGAGGCTATGTTCGTGGCCAATTCCAAGATTGACAGAACGCGTCGTCAACTATCGAGGCTTGTAGAATTTTATGGGCACACAAGCGCTCAGTAAATGGATCTGCGACTCCTGACTGCACAAAATGACGAGGCCTCTTCGAAACCAGCAGTTGTGTTACGGAACACATATGTGAGTTTCTGTGACGGCTACTCCCCATTTGCAAGGCAAACAGATGAGGAAGAAAACTGCCTGCTCGGGGGTCATAAAGATGAATGTAAGACACGGCTTGGTCAAGCATACATTCAAAGTCAGTCATTGATTAATTGGGCGTTGTGCAGCTTTTCCTGGGGATATTTTCTTGAGATGGTATATCCCATGGGCAATTGAAGACCACCGTCCACCAGTCAGACGGGAGGCTGCACTAGGCGCGCAACACCATGCGGCCTAACAAGAAAGTCGAGGGGAATATGCTCATCGCATTGCGCAACTTTGCGCAACGCACATCCATCTCAGCTATGTCACATCGTTCTTGGTGTAAAGGAAACGCTCTCGTTTCAATCAACGACTGAACTTGTTTGTCCAACGACCGAGGCCAAATGTTTCATCAACCGGTTGTTTATCGCTTCGAAACTCTTGGCATATCCGGAAAGAAGGAAGTAAAGGCTAGCTCTGGACCACCAATGCAGCTACATCAGTGGGCGATGAACAAAATAGTTCCCATGCTTATCGTGCCATCTCAGAACATGGCTGACGATGATGCAGACTTACACATGATCTGAGGTGAGTTGGTATCCGCAAAAGCCGAGTATTGAAGTGATCTTGCGGCCAAGATCCGGTGTGTGACATACTTTGCGTGTAAGCAATTGAGATGGTCCAAAAAGGTCCATGGTTGTCATTATGTTTGCTTGGCTTTCGAGGTAGGTCAGCCGTCGGCTCCGTGATTTTTTTTTTTTAACTTAGTCGCAAGCCGCGCTTAATCCCGAGTATAGGAGCATGTACCCGATTACAAGTTTGGTGACTGTCCTGAGGCGGAATTAACACGCGTGGGATAGGATGCAAACATCCGTAAGCCTTGCTATAGAGTACCCGCGCAAAGTCAGTTCTCACGTATGAATCGCTCGAAATTGTATGAGTGAATTACTTGTCGGGATGGGATGCAGGGTCCTCCGGCACCCTCAGGTCCGTCCAGGCATCATTGAGTCGCATGCTCCAGTTTTCGTTATTGACTAGCCCAAAGGTCGGTTCAGCCAGCGAGAAAGGATTCTTCTCCATCAAATCCCACACCAACATTTGGAGACTCGTGGAGCCTGGAGAAATTCCTTTAAGATGGAGACTCTCTTCAATTGCGACGCAAACAAAGACACCATCGGAAGCTGACCGCTAAGGTGTTGTCCATCGTCGATCACTGATCCTGGTCATTCTCGTATGCTCTAAGTGACCAGGCCCAACACGTTGTGAAAGCGTGGCGCGCAGCTATTCACGTTGCGGCAGAGCCTCGTTACAACCTTTGCTCTACGACTTGTCATGATTGCGAAAGCCGGTCGCACCGACAGGGTCACTAGCTTGTATTGGAAACAAATTATAGATGTTATCAACCAGGACCAGCAAGACCGAGACTTGTGTCTTGACAAACGCCAATCCCAATCCTGCCAAAGGCGGACACACCGTCGTCGAATATCCGACGGGTTTGTTTCAGGCAAAGGTTAAGGTAACATGCCAAACTACTCAGCCGTTGAGGTTTGAACAGTTTCTCCAGTCCAATTTCTCCCAGTGCCCCAGACAAGCTATAGCATTGACATCATATCCGATTCGCGATTGAACAAATGAATTTGCAATTCCGGGAATGACGGCACGGATAGATAGGATGCCAGATAGATACGGGGGCTGTCGTGGAGACTGGCATGGGAGCTGGAGCAATGAAATGGGCGTAAGAGCCTCATTTACTGGCGCCAGCCAACGGCGAGGCACTTTGGTACTGACAAGTGATAGTAGGTGGGTTGTCATCAAAAATTACCAACAAAAGACAAGCCTAGAAACGTAAAGAAAACAAGCAAGAAAAGCCGCGTCTGGGGCCTCTAGCTTGAGGCGCGTAGTGCTTCTCTGAGCTTTCTGATGTCTTTGGGAAAGTAATGTCCGACAACTGACAGGGCCTGGACTTTCTGAGCGCTCGACTCGGCTGGTACTCAGTACCTTGGAGACATGGTACGGCCAGCCGCGGCAAGTTGGCAAGCTAAGTTAGTGGAAGGGAAAAGAAGTGGATATCAGGAACGAGCATCCATAATGGTGGAGCAAGAGAGAGAGCACCGTGTCAGTTTTTTCCAGGCCAGAGTTATCGGTCCTAAGCCCTAGCCACGTCGCCGCCTCCGATGAGGCTTTGATAACAGTATGTATTATCACTGCCTAGATTATGACTGCAATCAAGAAGGCATGGACACCGCGACTTCCGGGAGACTCATAGCCGCGCAACAAGACCCTGACAATACAGTGTGGTCGACAATCAAAGTTGGACAACACAGCGTGGGATTTTATTCAGGGCTAGCCAATAGCAACTGCGACATCATGACTGCCGAAGGTCGCGTGCAAGCCAAATCGCGTGGATCGGTACAAGCGGGTCTCTGATGCGGGCAGTTGTAAATCCCTGCATTTCAATTTGCGGTGGTCACTTGGGGTCGTTGGGGTATGGATTTGGAGAACAGGCTGAAGACTCTAGCTTTGACGTCTCCAGGTCAAGTTGGCTGTATGTGTGAGACATACAGGCAAATGTGCCATTATCGTGAGACCGGAGTTCTGACGGTGATAGGAGTGCGAGACTTCGAGATTTCTTCGCTCTGAAAATAGAGGTCAGAATCTGTAGTGACGTATGAGCATCGTGCCAGCTTCACGTATCATTTTTCGTTTTCGGATAAACCATGACTTGTTGATAGACCGCCTCAGCCTCAGACGAGAAACGTCAGCAGAGGCGACAACAACATGATGCGAGTTTCGCTTGTCATGTTAATGGTCACAAATCTTCTTTTGTGGTACACGATACGCTGGTACACGATACGCAAGCACCCAAGGCGAAAACAGGCGCAGGACCATCAAGTGAAGTCCCATGCTTCTTCAACAGCCCCTATCAGATGAACAGTCCTACCCCAGACTGCGGCAGAGTGCATGAATAAGAAAGTCGGAGTGGAGGTTGGCAAACACAACGACATACAGGGACTGGGACAGTCAAGGTAACACTCGACTCCATCGTTGAGGTCCCTTGAATCGAGGAAAGGCTTGGCTGTTCAAGAAAGCTGCTCTTGCTCTCCACAATCGTGCACTGTTGCTGTCGCCAAGGAAACTGGGGTGAAGCGGTGTTCTTGATAGTGCGGTCTGGCCTGGTCTCTTGCGTGTATGTAAGTGAAGATGGAGCTGGAAATGCGAAAAAGTGAGGCTGTAGGAAGAAAAGTACCCGGCAGCATCATCTCCCGCGGGATGGAAGGAGGTGGTTTGTGTTGGGGTAGATCTCAGGATGTGGAAGGTGCAGCCAATGACTGGTGTTGAGACCTTCCAGATTTGACATTAAGCTCATCAATATCCCGCATGCTACGCAGTAGGCGTGCCACTATTGCTATTCCCTAGTCCTAGTAACTCTGTTCTAACAAGCCCATGCTGAGATTTTACCCGTAAATGGTTAAGTGAAAGAGTCAATGACCATAGCCCACGTTTACTATTATGCAAGAATATCGAATACAGTGAGCGATATTACTGTTAACAAGAGTCTAGGTCGAGTCTATTTGCTTGGACCGTTTTCATGGTCTTTCAATTCCCTCAGCAGATGAACCAACCAATCACTATGACCGATTGATTGTTTCTGTTTCCTGGACAATTTTCAGGGTGCCTGCCAACCTCCTAGTTCGAGCGCCTCCCGGGCGACCCCGGATCCGCCCAAAGCCGGGCAAAGATGGGGAATATGCACGAATATGCAGTCAAGAAATGCCTCGTTCACTTGGCGTCAACCGTGAAAGGGGATTGGGTAGAGTTCGATTGACCGTGGCATGGTGAGACGAGAGACTTGGTCATTTTTCGACATCGCTTCACGCGGACATAGCACTTATGCGCCCCGGATTTTTCTGGAAGAAAATAGACGCATTCGCTCGCTCGTGCGTGTAAGTCGGGAGCACCACGCTGATAGAGCTGCATAATGCAAATCTCCCACAGTAGTTAATTTGGTCCCGGCCCTGTCGGCGGGTTAGTGGACTCAAAGGATTGCAGACTACTTAGTGTACCAGTTTATCTCCTCATTTGTAATACCAATTGTCTCTCGCCTGTGATATCGAGGTTGAATTAAGATGTAGGATACTTACGGTATCAAGTAAACAACCAAGGGGTAGTTGGTGGCGGATATAGTGTAAGGATGTCTCCCGTTGCAGAAACAACAGGGTAGGCATTGGATAGACGCAGCGTAACAGCAAGTTAAATGAGGCTTTTTGAGGTTACGTAGGCGGACTTAAGCATACAATTAGGTGTGTAAGACCAAACGCCCGGTAACGTAATGGGAGCGATAGGCGCGGCAGGCAAAAGTTGGACCCTGGATGAGGCAACTTGTAACAGCAAAAGACATGGAATGGAATCCAACATGGAAACTTCAAGAGTCAGGAACAACAGCGGAGCGCGGAAACTGGTGCGGTGAACGACTGGCTGAAGATCAGACAGAGGCAGACCCGCTATCAGCAAGCGACTCAGGTCCTCTCAGCTTCAGAAGTTTGTGACCAGAAAAGGACTCAGAGAGCCCCGTCTTCGGCAGTCGTCGACCCATTTGGGGTTGACCGAGAAGAAAACATCCTGTACACCGCGAATTGCCCGTGGGGTCGCCATCTATTTCCCACTGACACACCGAGAAATCGGCGCCGAAGTCCACCCACCGGAGGTCGCGGGTAAAAAAAGCGCCGACCAAATCCTGTTCTGTTTTGCCCATCGCGAGGTGCTATAGCCAAAAGCCAAAAGCCCGCGGAAGAAGGCGACCACGTCCCCCAGTTTAAACATGGAGGCGGGTCCACATGAAATCCGATGGCAAGTGCATGTGGATAGAGAAATAAAACCGCGCGAAAGGGCGAGGCCGACTGGACCGGGACTGTGAGCTGGGTTAGGTAGGCAAATCGGAGAAACAATCGCCGTCATTGGTTGTAAATTGTCTCACTTTCTTTTGAACAAAGTCATTCCAATGACGTAGAGAGTCAGGGTGCTACTGCTTTTGGCGACACGGATGGGATTATATGGGGGCACTGACCTTCATGGGTTTGAGTTTTGAGCACTGAGCAAGGGTATGGGGTGCCCTGAAGCTGACTGGGCTCGTTTGTGCAAGCTCAGTAGAGACAAGGAGAACACGGGCCTGGAATCGACTTGGCTGCTTGGCGAGAGGCGACAAGAGTTCTTCGTGATCACTGGCAGCGGTGGCCAATCCCAGAGGGAGCGAGGGCATTGGGTCAACAGGTGAAGGTCAGCATGGAAAGGCCGGCTTCTAGAAAAATTCCAAGATGCGTGGCTTTGGCCTGTGCAGCTCTGGGTCCATCGTTATGCACGCCTGCATGAGCGGGCTTCAACAGCTGTGATGTTTCCTAAATAATACCTCACATGGTATATATTGACATAAACAACTAAGCTCAACCCCACACTATCCGAGCTCGCTAGCATTGTGGTATTTGTGTCAACCGTGTCTGATGTGCCCTCTTTTTGTACGCTAAAGCTGGGCAAGGCTCGGTCCCGTCGTCGTTGTTGGGGCAGGGCTTGCTTTGCTGGTGAAATAGGCTAGACTGCCGTTTTGAATGGAGATCCATTCAGTAGCTGATGAAGAAAGTTCAGCGGTTCAATCAATCCTTCACCAATAGCCCTCGTCCGCATTCACCCGCAGGTTAGATCGAAGACGCTAATAGCGGCGCCTCATCTCATACGTGGAAGATGAAGGTTTAAGGTGAATGTCCTCGGTGTCCTTCTTAGACGCCCACGGAGAAGACCAGAGATAGGCGTAGGACAGCCGCCAAGCCGATCCAGCCCAGGCGAGGCCCTGCAGAAGGTCACCCATGTCGCGCCGTGATTAAAACCGTATCTCGCACCGTATTCACTACTGTCGAACTGCCAAGGCTAGCACAGGTTCAACAGCTGCCGATAAGGCGATTGGACGCGACAGCCACTCAGCGGTGACAATTTGCGCCTGGTGAGCGATGGATGCTCATGGGTGTCCTTATTCGTGTTGAACCTGGAACTGTTCCGTCATAACAGGCCATTGCTTCACCAAGTCATGACTACTTAGTCAAAAGCGAGGCAGACCGTAGTAAAGCTTGTCGCGATACGTATGACTGCTTGTCATAAAATGACGACTATCATGACCACCCCATCGAAACACGGCGATCCCGTTTCGGCGCTGCCTGAGACCCCTACGTTCAATTAACCTCATGCCTTTCTCGTGTCCGGCTCAAAACAAAACTTGGAACAACTGATAGACCGGTCGAATAAGAATTTTGCAGAAGGAACCTAAAGTTGAGGCAGATGCAGAGTAGCCGACCAGCGTAGTCGTCATCGGACGGGATCTATGAAGCTATCCCATCTAAGATTGTCAGACCAGTTCCCAGTCAGGTCAATTCCGCGGTAGATCGCGTGGGGCGAGTCTCAAATATGCTGCAATTAGGGTAGCGGATCGTTAACATGTATGCACTTTAGTGTGCGTTTCCCGTGTAAACTGGATGGCTTTTAATGTCACCTCTTGAACGCGACTTGTTATTTACTACTATCAGCTTCAAGGTGGAAATTGGAAATTGAACGACATGCTTTGCGCGCAAATAGCAACGTCGCCAGAAGAAACGCAATCTATGCACAAGGTAGGATAAAGTATGAAGATCTATGCAATGCAATTGTACAATCGAGATGTGTCAATGGCTGCACTACGATTGTAAAAAATCTCACTGAGTCATTGCGATTGCACAACATTGCACATCAGCACCATGACTCCAGTTTCGTTCCAGGGGCCACGAGGGTGGCATTTGGCATTAATACTGTCTTCAGGGTCTCAATTGGCAGCTCAAGGCAAGGCTGATGGATTAACAAAAACGGCAATCCGTTCTCTCCGTCGTTCATGAAGCGGAGCCTATCATGACTTCTTCTGTGTTCTCCAGTGTCTCGAGTCACGATTTCGCTGACCGCCGGGGATGGGCAAGTCGGTGTCGTCATTATTCTCGACAAGCAGCGATACGCAGCGGGAAAAACGAAAAAGAGCACATGGGCATGGGGGAGGGGGTCCTCCCATGAAGGAAAATCCCTCAGCGGAAACGGGGGAGCTTGACGCCAGGTACAAGCTCGGCCAGCAATGACATACAGCAGAGGTACCGGGGCCCCAGTATGGAGAGCGCGCTACAGGACACTCCAGGGCTTTGTATTCAGTAGGTTCATACGCTGGCAGGCAGACACCCACAGTTGTACATCGCTTGATGCTATCTTGAGGCAAAATCTGGCATTGGCGAGGCAATACGTTGATACAGTCAAGGACCGAGCTTCTAGTGATGTACAGTACATCCCACATGTACGACGGGGTCTGGAAGGATAGAAGCCAACGGGATTCGGGAGATGCACAGTGTCTTACTGTCTAATGCCAAAGGCCATGGCGTTGTAAGTGGCCGTGGAGATGCTTTGGTGATAGTTCGGAGAGTATTACAATAGGCAGCTACAGTAGGGCGATAAGCAAGTTTGGATACGAAAGTAAAATTACTTGCTCAGCTGTGGGTTTCTCAGGTGTCTTGTTTTTCGTAAAGCTAAAATCAGTGAATACTGTACTATCATGCTAATACAGTATGTACAATCCCGCGGACATTCCCCCAACCCATGTAAAAGAAACCCAACCCAAACGGGCAGGCTATTGTTTTGATTTGTTTGTATTGATTCCGCGCCTTACATCTCATCGCTTTGTCAAGATCGAGGCAAATCGCTCCCATTGTGGCATGGATGGTGAATGACTGATTTTTAGTGTCATCATATTGAGGTCGTCATTGTCGTTGTCATTGTCACATTCATCAGTCAGTCGTTGTAAGCCATCAATCAGCTGTCAGCCACGGGCAGTTCGATAGATGAGACACATCCAATAGCTATCGCTTATCAGATACGTGCTCTTAATTGAGTTTTGTTTTGTCTTTTGTTTACGCTGAGCACTTTCCCCCCTTGTACTATATCGTCAGGGCAATTCATGATATGAGTCTCTATCTGAGTCTAGTCTTGTTGCATATGAAATGTAAACTGGCCTCTGGTCCCTCCCCAATCTCTTTTTTCCCAATGCATTTGCTATCCGTATGCTCTTCTCCTTTGCACCCACTGTTGAGATTACCGTCTTGTTTCCATTCCCCACGTTGCGCGCCGCCACACACTGTGCTCTGCAGCTGCATGGATGGAAGAACTGGACTGGGCCGAGGACCAGTTTGATGAGCAGATGCCTTGAGGACAGAAAATAGTTAATCATAAGCTCCCTGGTTTCATTCACAGTCTGCATAATCATTTTGTCAACCATGATCGAGGTTGAGTGGATAAGGGCAAGGGCAAGGGCGATTTAAAATGGGACATCGTGGGACGTGCAAGTCTGCAAGATGTAGCGACCGACGTTTCATAGAGTTACACCCAGCACGGGCTTGATTAGCTCCAATGACACGCCCCAGTAAAGAAAAAGTTGCAGGAATAGCTCCAGAAAAAAAAAACATTTTGATGAGAACCCAGTAGCAGAACAACGAGAAAAATTGATCCAAACCGACGCTACCGGGTACGGCAAGGGTAGCTCCTACACTGGCGTGCTGGCTAACACTTTCTGTCTCTAGTTTCTAGGTGGATACTGATGCTACTGCGTTGTTTACTGCACTAGAATGAGATTGACTGAGATGGGTTTGTTGATCTCAAATGTTGTTGTGCTTGGTGGTTGTTACGACTACCTGGCCTGGATATTGACTTTTCTGCCCATCTTATACTTTCTGTCCAGGGAGTTTATTAAAACACACACGATATAAGTTTTGAGAGTTATACGCGCATAAATCCAAAATTTAAAACAATGACCACATCATATAGATTTTAAAGTACATATAAGCAATCATGTTGCACTTTACTTTCCCCAAGCCAATGACACGAGAAACTAGGGTAGGTGAGGGTGTAGCTACACAGCAAGAGGGTGTGATGAAGTTTCTTTCCTCCGCAACCTGGGCTTGTATGTGATTATGTCGCTACGTAGCTACTTCGATGTCCTTCGCCAATCCCGACTCGTGCGGGCTTTAATCGGCAACGCAGAACCAAAAGGAAGAAAAAAATCGAGCGCAGATGGAAGAAACGCAAATGGCACTGGGCTACGGACTGATTATGGCCTGCATAATGACGGCAGAAATAGAGCAATTGATGAGTGTAATGAATTGCGAATCCAATTGAACTGGATGGATGAATTGGACTGGGTCGGCAGGGCCGTGAGAGGTCGGATCAATTCGTACAGTAGAGGAAAGAGAGGCTGCTTGTTCCTAGCTCGTACCTCGAGGACCTTCCGGTCGTACCTGGAGATGGCATGGAGCTCATAACCTGGGGCATATTGGGATTCGCGAGGGACCATGCCAGGAACCTGCGCGAGACTCGTGGGAAGTGACTGATGGGACCCATCCTAATCCACCCGTCCCGGCTTGGGAAGAGAAAAAGACCCATACAATTCTTTTGCGCGGTGGGGCCCTGCGTCGCCGTACGACCCGTTTGATGAGACCCCGGTCATCTGTGTTCTTCTTTTCTGTCTTGTCGACTTGTGAAGGGGGGGGCCACAGAAAGTCAATGGGCAGCGAGTAAGATAGCGACATGCATCAAGTGAGAGACAATCAGTCTTGGAGAAATATGCAGGCATTGAGGTGTGGTACCCACTTCAAGACCGGGTCTCCATCATCTTGATCAGGGCCGAAAGTCTGTTGGCAGGGGCCATGCACTCCATGCACGAGCGTGGGCCGGCAAGCTCGCCGGGAAAGAACCTAGCCCAAGCTCTCGCGCATCTCAATTTGCAATTCAAAAAGAAGCTCTCGCCCGACCCAAACTTTCTCTTCTTTCCTTTCCTCTTCACCCACGAATGCTTCATTCATAAGCGACCCTAACTTCGTGCGGTGCTTGACACTTTCTTCCCTTTTTCCTCTCTCCACTCTACCTTGTTCCTCTGTTTCTCTCACACAACCATACAACAGAAAAGCAGCAACAACCTCAGCTATTATTTCACAATATCTGCTGCCCACCTATAGCCGCGCTCTACACAACCTAAGAATCGACATTCTCTTTTCCATCATCTCCAACGATGGCTGAAGAGAAGGCGGCCGGCGCTCCTGCGCTGGACACCAACATCGAGACTGGCGGCTTCGATGAGAAGCGAGGACAAGCTCCTCCCCCCGCCCACACCCCCAAGGCTCCCGTCGCCGAGGAAGAGGAGCCCGACGAGGACATGGACGCCCTGATCGAGGATCTCGAGTCCGAGGATGGCCACGCCATGGACGACGAAGAGGAGACTCAGCCTGGTGGTGGCCGTGTCGTTCCTGAAGATCAGCTTCAAACCGACTCCCGAGTTGGTCTCACCGAGGCCGAAGTCATCAACCGACGACGCAAATGGGGTCTCAACCAGATGAAAGAAGAGAGAGAGAACATGATTCTCAAGTTCCTCATGTTCTTCGTCGGCCCCATTCAATTTGTTATGGTTCGTAAACCGTACCCTAATTTTTCAACATTTATCTTTTTCCCTACTTGTCACGCTGGCTGAGCGTTTCTGCGTCATGTTTCCTACCCAATTGCATTATCCTCGCTTTTATACACATTTTGTACCCACTCCCACCCTCATATGACGCTTGGATCACTTTCTATGCTGTTTCAGCTAGAAATTGTTTCTTGGTGAAGCTGGTCGCGATACCTGGGATGGTGTTGTGCAGAACAGCTTCTTAGCGTGGCGCTAGGAGACCAATGTTTCCCAATTAGGCAATCTCACTTACACGGACAAAAAAGCCATAACTTGGCCATTTAACCAAATTTTATGAGAATTAGACGACTAACATCCTACAGGAAGCCGCTGCCGTTCTCGCTGCTGGTCTCGAAGACTGGATAGATTTCGGCGTTATCTGCGCCCTGCTTCTACTCAACGCTTGCGTCGGATTTATCCAAGAGTTTCAAGTGCGTTAAACTTTCCAGGCCCTTCTAGAGACCCCCAAGGCACCTCTAGACGTTCTCCAAGGCCGCTTTCATGCTTCTAGGGTACAAACTGACGCTGTTTAGGCTGGTTCCATTGTCGAGGAGCTCAAGAAAACTTTGGCTCTCAAGGCTGTTGTCCTCCGTGACGGTACTCTCAAGGAAGTCGAGGCCCCTGAGGTCGTTCCCGGTGATATTCTTCAAGTTGAAGAGGGCACTATCATCCCTGCTGACGGTCGATTCGTTACCGAGGGCTGCTTCGTTCAGGTTGATCAGTCTGCCATCACCGGCGAGTCTCTCGCTGTTGACAAGCACTGTGGTGATAACTGCTACGCTTCTTCCGCTGTCAAGCGTGGTGAGGCCTTTGTTATCGTTACCGCTACCGGTGACAACACCTTCGTCGGTCGTGCCGCTGCCCTTGTCTCACAATCTGCTGGAGGCACTGGTCACTTCACAGAGGTTCTCAACGGAATTGGCACAATTTTGTTGGTTTTGGTTGTCGCGACACTCCTTGTAGTTTGGGTTTCCTCATTTTACAGGTCTAACGGCATTGTCGACATCCTTAGATTCACCCTGGCAATCACCATTGTCGGTGTGCCTGTCGGTCTTCCTGCTGTCGTCACTACCACTATGGCTGTCGGAGCTGCCTACCTCGCCAAGAAGCAGGCCATTGTCCAGAAGCTTTCGGCCATTGAGTCTCTGGCTGGTGTCGAGATTCTCTGCTCTGACAAGACCGGTACTCTGACCAAGAACAAGCTTTCTCTCGCTGAGCCTTTCTGCGTTGCTGGCGTTGAGCCCGATGACCTGATGCTTACTGCTTGTTTGGCCGCCTCCCGCAAGAAGAAGGGTATCGATGCCATTGACAAGGCTTTCCTCAAGGCCCTCAAGTTTTACCCTCGTGCCAAGAGCGTTCTCTCCAAGTACAAGGTCCTTGACTTCCATCCTTTCGATCCCGTCTCCAAGAAGGTTCAGGCCGTTGTTGAGTCCCCTCAGGGCGAGCGTATCATCTGTGTCAAGGGTGCCCCTCTCTTTGTCCTCAAGACTGTTGAGGAGGATCATCCTATCCCTGAGGAAATCGACGCCGCCTATAAAAATTGTGTAGCGGAGTTCGCTACCCGTGGCTTCCGATCCCTTGGTGTTGCCCGCAAGCGAGGTGAGGGTGCTTGGGAGATTCTCGGAATCATGCCTTGCTCTGACCCTCCCCGCCACGACACTGCCCGCACTATCAACGAGGCCAAGCGCCTTGGTCTTTCTATCAAGATGCTTACCGGTGATGCCGTCGGTATTGCCCGTGAGACTTCCCGTCAGCTCGGTCTCGGTACCAACGTTTACAACGCTGAGCGTCTTGGTCTTGGTGGTGGTGGTGACATGCCTGGTTCTGAGGTTTACGATTTCGTTGAGGCTGCCGATGGTTTCGCTGAGGTTTTCCCTCAGCACAAGTACAACGTCGTCGAAATTCTCCAGCAGCGTGGTTACCTTGTTGCCATGACTGGTGATGGTGTCAACGATGCTCCCTCTCTGAAGAAGGCTGATACTGGTATTGCTGTTGAGGGTGCTTCCGATGCTGCCCGCTCCGCTTCCGACATTGTTTTCCTTGCTCCTGGTCTCGGTGCCATCATTGATGCGCTCAAGACGTCGCGTCAGATCTTCCACAGAATGTACGCTTACGTCGTTTACCGTATTGCTCTCTCTCTTCATATGGAGATCTTCCTTGGTCTCTGGATCGCCATCCTCAATAAGAGTTTGAACATTGAGCTTGTCGTTTTCATTGCCATTTTCGCCGATATTGCCACCCTTGCCATTGCCTACGACAATGCTCCCTTCTCCCAGACCCCCGTCAAGTGGAACCTGCCCAAGCTCTGGGGTATGTCCGTCCTTCTCGGCGTTGTCCTCGCTGTTGGTACTTGGATTGCCCTCACCACCATGTACGCCAACTCTGAGGATGGTGGTATCGTCCAGAACTTTGGTAAGATCGACGAGGTTCTCTTCCTCGAGATCTCTCTTACTGAGAACTGGCTGATCTTCATCACTCGTGCCAACGGTCCCTTCTGGTCTTCCATCCCCTCTTGGCAACTGTCTGGTGCCATTTTGATCGTCGATATCCTTGCCACACTCTTCTGTATCTTCGGCTGGTTCGTTGGTGGCCAGACCAGCATTGTCGCTGTTGTCCGTATCTGGATCTTCTCTTTCGGTGTCTTCTGTGTCATGGGTGGTCTCTACTACTTCATGCAGGGCAGCACTGGATTTGACAACCTGATGCACGGCAAGTCCCCCAAGCAAAACCAGAAGCAGCGATCCCTCGAGGATTTCGGTAAGTTTGATCCTTCACTTGAATGGTACTCCCTGTTTACTAACTCTTTCTTCAGTTGTCTCCCTTCAGCGCGTCTCGACTCAGCACGAGAAGTCTCAGTAAAATAGATGGTATATACCCGGACCACCATCGACCGGACTTTTCACTTTCGCTTTGTCTAAATTTGAACTGTATTACTCGCACCCGAGTATTAAGACTCCTGGAGTGGTTGAGGAAACTTTCATACCCCTAGAGAACGTCTACTAGACACCTAATAATACAAGTAAAATAAATAATTTGTCTCAAACATCTGTGATTCTGGATTTGTGTTGCCAGTCTGCTTCTCGCGTGATTGATGCTTGGCTATCAATCTTACATTGCCTGCTTAAGTTGGCCATCCGTTTATGTCAGTACCGACCCACGGCCCTTGATTGGCCTTGCCTAAGCACCATCCACTCAGTGTGACATCAGTTTCCAACGCGAAGTACCCTTTATGCCTTGACAATGGTCACATTTTTGCCTGCAAAGTCTGACAACTTGACTCCCCAGCTCTTACCAACAAATGAATTGATCCAGCACGGGTGGAAAGTTATAGCGACAATTATGAACTGCGAAATCCCTGGCTATTACTACGGTACAAAACTCTGACAGACAACGGAAGTGTACGTAATTGGCTCACACTTTAATAGATAATGAGAAGAAGAAGTATTTCAAGATCGAAAAGACGCATACGGCTCCCTCATCGGCCGCTTGGTCTTCGGATGCCGTGAAAAGGCGTAAAGTCGAGGATAAGGCACAGAAACTTGCCGAGCGCCGAGCGCACCAAGTCAAGAGTCACATCAAACGCCATTTTGTCGCCAGAGATATAGTTTCCTCTGCTATCCTTGCGAGAGAGATCGGTCTCCCCTATGTCGCGGAGAGTGGCCGTGACAGAGTGGAGGATGAAGATCTTGGTGCTGCGGCGTGGATAAGAGGCTTAGTAGCGAAAGGGAACGTTCCTTTTGCACCAAGCTTTGCAAGAGAGCGACGTGCAAATATGCCATGCTTTTATATTTCTGGAGAAGACGAGAAGACTGGCTTAGGGGCTTCTTATGCTTGTGAGTTCTAGGGTTGATACAGTGTATGGCTTAAATAAAATGTCTGACTTGCCCTATAGCTTTAGATGAAGAGACTTTGGTGGGATGCTATATTCCTACAGATGAAAATGACGAGTTGGTCTTCGACTCCGGAAGATATTGCGGTCTGCTAACATAGTACAGAATTCATTTCTCACGAGAAGCGCACAGCTCTTCTGGCAGGACCCTATCATTTCGTACAGAGGCGGTGCGATGTCCACAGATGTCATCAATCAAATACCACCAGCCTTCACATACAATACTCTTGACTTCGCGCGAACCTGATAATAGTTGCGGAATATACTTCTTTTCTCCACGACTGTCAGATCACAGGGACCGCAATCGCCCACAATGGCTGCTTGGCGAATGTACCTATTCCTTCTGCTTGACCGAGTATTGAAACCTGCTGACTTGAAAACAGCAACTCACTACCAGAGGGTCGCTGTCCCTCACGAGGGACGTGGCGAATGGATGGTTCACAGTAGTACACCCGCCCCGCCATCGTCGGATCTTATTTGTGTTGCTAGCTCCAATAGAGGCCTCCTTAAAATGCGCTCCGATGGGAGCGTCTCGGTGGTTGCCCCAAGAGTTGCCCAGAAAGGTGTACAGCTCCCACAAGAAACATTTGCACAAGATTTCCAGGAGGGCAACCCTAACGTTGTGCTTACTGGTGGAAGGCAACCCAGGCTTTGGATAACAGATCTTCGCACCCCCGCGCCGCAATGGTCGTTTGCAAAACACGCAAGCTCCATCTCTCATATAAAGAGTGTGAACCCACATCAGGTACTTATTTCGGGATTGAAGAGCTCAATGGCTCTCTACGATGTCCGTTATCTTTCAAGCGACCCACGCGGGACAAAGCCACTACTACATTTTCATGGGCATCGCAATGAGGCTCACTTTCACATTGGTTGGGATGTCAGTCCGGAGTTGAAGGTCGTGGCTGCGGCACAGGATAATGGGACTATGAAGCTCTTTTCACTAAGATCAGGCCGTCAACTACGCTGTCCATCTGTCGAGAATATCCACGTCGATACGCCTATCAAGGCGCTGATGTTCCAGGGGATGCCTAGAGAAAAAATGCCAAGTTTGTTTATTGGGGAGGGCCCTATGTTAAGGAAGTTTTCATTTGGAACGATGGCAGGGGAGGATGAGGCCTGACCTTGATTTCTTGCTAGTTTCGGAATCATGTATATTGACCATTTGGCCCAGTAAGTGCTATAACAACGTACTTAGACACATTGCATGATTGCCTTCGGCTCGGGTCATCTAACTACGGTCTTCTTATTCTCTTGAAGTGACTTGTCGTTAAGGGATCAGAAGACCTCGAACTCTGAATCAGGAGCGTGGGAAACAATTAGTTAAAGAGCCTGCTAAGTTTATCCTCAAGTATCCTAGACTCATCTAAGACGTTCTTATTGCTCAGGATTAAGTTCAAAGTCCTCAGTCTTCTGTCATCTCCTACTGCGTCCTCCAGGACCCATCGCAACTATCGGGATCGTCACTAGCCCTGCATTCAGTCCATGGGCCTTTGTTTGTTGAGTTGTGGCGAAAGCAGGCGACTTGCTTAAGATCGCAATTCGTACACCTTTCGCGGCACTTCCCTCTATGCTGACTCATTCCACCTCCTCGGATTGTTGTACCACACTTACCGCAAGTCTGCTGGAGCGCGTCTGAGCCATCTGAACGCTCAAATCCACCACAGGGAAGGTCAAGATGAATGCAACGCTTGCATTTATCCGGGCCGAACATTCTGCAGAGCAATCCGGAGATATAGATTTCTTTCCACTGGAAAAAGACAAAGAGCTGAAGTTGTCTATTCTCTTCGTTGCTAACATACAAATGTCCAAATTACAACTCCTTGTTTGTTACAACCCTGAAGAAGCCAGTTATAGCCTGGAAGAAGGACCGGTTGACTGGATCTCGGTCTCGACAGTGGCGGAAGGACTCGCCCCCGAGGGTCTCAGGGGCCTATACACTCCAGAAGCCTGCTGCAAATTGTTTGAGTCTCTTGAAGCTTCTGACTTTAGGCAGAAGGCTCTATTGGCTTGTAACTGGGAAAGGCTCCGAGTTACAGTATGCTTCGACGACAAGCACTCTGAGATGATAAGCCCTTCTAGCCCTGAGGACAAGGACTCAGGTACTTGCGGCAGATGCCTAGTATTCATACATGGGCTTTCGTACAGATCTTGCGGCGCACAAATGCCAGTGTCGTGAGAGATGCACAGAGTGCGTCGCTGACGACAAGCCCTGTCGACGCCGAATCGGAAAGAAGAGGTGCGACAATTGTCTGGAAAAGAAGAAGGCTGTCTGCAAAGTTGCAAAGAAACTATCATGCATGGCCTCTTGCGGTAAATGTGGGAGGGAGACATTGAAGTCGAAGCTTGAAGACCACCTGAGCAGATGCAAAGGGAGGTGTACAAACTGCGAAGGTGGACCATTTGCATGCATTCGTCCCCATGGCAATACACGGAAGCCGTGCCTAAGATGTCAAGAGCTGGGAGATCAACTCGATCACGAATGCAACGGCGCTTGGAGGCAACTCAAGCAACGAGAGGAGAACGACAGTGGGAAGGAAGGTGACGTCGAGGACGGCGAAGACTGTGATAGCGAGGGTACCTAGTGATGCAAGCAAGGGAAGGTTATGGGAGGAGTCTGCCTTCATCGTTCTCTGAGTTTGCGGGAGGACTGTGCTTGAGGACCTGCGATCATTATTTGTTGGGCTGATTGGTCTCTTTTTCCCCATATTTTTTCCCCTTAAGGCTGAGTTATCATAGAGTTTTGTTTGTTCACGGTGTTCTACCTAGTTCTTTTTCATTTATCATAACCAAAATTCTATTTCTATTTTCGCAAAGCTATGATCTCACGCTTTCTAAAACAAGGGCTTTTAAATGTAGTTTCCATGCAGCAACGTCAGATAAGGTACTGAGCATCACAACAGGGATAAGGCTCGACTTCACACTGGATACAACCAAAAGGCACAAGGAGAGCAATCATAGGGGCCAACGTACCAATTGCAATGACAAAGAGCTTTCAGTTTTTTGTTCCCGTCCAGCAAGTGGGAAAGAACCGTGCAGCCAATGTCTTGTCGATGGAACATAGGAAACGTGTGATGCAAAATGGAGGCAATAATAGTATTGGATGTAATCATAAGATTAGACCAGAATTTAGGGTATCTATGATGAGATGGCACAACTTTAGACTAGATTTAGGCTAATTATTTTTTTAATGAAATTTTAGGATTGAAGCTATTGAGGCAATCCGAGCGGTTGAAACAATGAATAAAGGCTATTGGCAAGCCATCCAAATCACCCGCTGTTTTGTTTATTCAAACCTAGTGATCATACCCTAAAACCGCATGCGAACATATAGACATACGTATTTCGGTGGTTCTCAAATAAAAAACTCCAATAAATGTGATAAACACTGTATGCTCTTTGTGGAAACTACCTTGAGACAGTTATCATATCGCAATGTGACACCCCCCTTTTCCCTTGAGGAACGACAAGCCTAAGCCAAACCTCCATGTATTAGAGGAACAAAACACATAAGACGCCAACCGTGAAAAAGATATTGTTGTACAGATTAGTTTTTCTGATGCAGTGCTTTTCTAACCCCAGTGTCATCGGCTGCTGGACGAAGATGGCCGTGGCGAAGTAGATTGGCTGAGGTTGAATGTGCCAACTAGCTTAGGGAACGCCTTGGCAAAAGCATCACCCAACTTCCAATTATCCAAGTTCCGTAGATGGCGCTCGAAGACGGGATTGATCATAAGTTCATCACTGTCCGGATCCTGAAGTAAGGTATCGGTCTCCTCGTATGGCCAAGATAACGACAAAGTTGTGGTATAAGGCACAAAGAAATTATCAAAAGGGTGAAGAAGCGGGTTATTGTCGCGAACAAGATAATCTCGCATTTTCGGAAAGGGAATGTGGTCAAGCCAGGCAGCATGTGGAATCGTGAGTTGTGAAGGACATGGTGTCATCCATTTTGGGAGCCGATCATAGTTCTCCTGAGTAGGCTCGATTTGCCAGCGCATGACAAGAAACATGATGTAAAGTACAGCTACACGCTCAGGGAGAGTCGAAATGTCGGGAAAGGTGGCGAGGATATCGGTGAAGACTTTGGAGAGAGGATGACTGTATGCGCTGTTGGCAGGGTTGAGTAGTGATGAGACGGAAGGATAACGAGGACCGACAACATCCTGAGCAGGAAGACCATCCGCGGCACGTTGACGACGCTCGCTAAGGAAGTCGAGCAGCAAGGAGTCAAGGGGACATGTTGGTGGACAATTTTTGATTGGGGTCGTGGGGTCGATAGCACTGGGTTCGCTTCGAGGAACGAGTCCACCAGCTGCACTCATGGCTGGGCTATAGCCAGAACTGTGCGAGCTTTCAGGTGTATGAGCAGCTGACAGTGTTTGATGAGATGAAGGCTGCTGTTGGCCTTGCTGTTGCTCCTGTGAAGATTGGCCTGGCTTTCCTTGAGAGCCCCAGCTTGCCGACCGGCTATGCAACGCACGTTCTTGATTAACACCTGTCCAGTCATGCTTCATAGGCAAATGGCGGAACTGCGGCGTGTCTTGGGCGCCGTTGATACCATTCTGTATACGGTTCACCCGTTGAGATGGTTCAAGGAGAAATTCTAATCCAAGGCGTTCGGGACCCATATCAAGTCCATGTTGGAGATTTCGACGCTGCTGAATTAATTGGTTGGCAGCCTGAGCTTCAGCAGTAGTTGGGGGTCCAGTGGGCGGGTGAAAAGAGTGGTGATGTTGAGGAGGCGCATGGTGCTGCTGGTTATGCCAGTGGCCTTGATTTGGTGGAGGATCATGACTTGGAGGAGATGCAACACTGCCGGGTGTTGAAGCAGCGTTTGCATTGTTATGGTGATTGTTATGGACGGCTAGAGTAACAGGGTGCTGCACCGGTGGCGCATATGTCTGAGCCGGTGATACGTATGCTTGTTCAATGCCAGCTATACACCGTATTAGTATGGGAAATAGGTAGAAACAAACAAGATGCTGACCTTGACCGATAATGGGCTGTAGCATGGCAACTATACCAGCTAAACGACGCTTGATGTCGGCATTCTCCTGCTCAACAGCTTCTTTGGCACGAAGAACGCTCTGCAGTTCTTGATAGGGTTGCTGATTGGTGAGTTCCTGTATTTGACGTTGAAGATCCTCAATCTGATTCTTAGTCCGCTCACGAATAGCTCGTTGAGCCTCACGGTCTAGAAGAGTGTTAGTGATGTTGCATATGTCATATCAGATACGATGAGACCAATGTGATAAGTCTCGATACAGGAAGGGATAGATATGAGAAGATCAACAGGAATCAATTTGCATATCACTCTTCAGGAGTTTGACTGACTAATGGTGATAAGATGGTTCGAATGCCATGTCACCAGACAGAAAAGAAAAAACTGCACTCACCATTCGCTCTCTTCTTAGCCAGCTGCTCAGGTGTTAAATTGGCGACACCTCGACTCCCGGGACCAGCCTTCTTCCTCCTCTTTGCGCCATCATCACCACAAGCGGGTGAACTTGGGTTGACAGTGTCTGCGTCGCGTTTGAGGGAAGCCGAATCATCGTCCGGGCCAGGGCCGAGGCCAGCGGGACTCTGAACGGTACCTGGGGTATCGGGACCGGAGGCCATCGGAGCGGAAGCGGAAGAAGCCCCCGTCTCGGAGTGGGTTTGTGCTCGGCAGTTGAAGCGGAACGAGACCGAGACCGGGACGAGAGGAAAAGAGGCTGACTGAGACGGAACGGATGTTTGTGTCTGAGAGTGTGGGGGTAGACGAACGAGGGTGATTGTGTATCCACTCACTCAACGGACCAACCTTGCCTTAGAAAAGCAAAGGAAAACCTCCTCTAGCCAGACAAGAAGGGTCCTGCCTTGTTTGTCTCGCGTGCGGTCGTTCCTGTCTGCTTCATTCACTTGCTTGACTCAACGAGTCAGGACAAGGCAGTGAATGCAATGCAATGTACGACACGACACGACACAGCAAGGGGAGATTAAGGGGAATAATCCGGGTATGAAGATGAAGATATCCAATCCCTTCTCACCTGTGGAGTCACTCCCTTACTCGATTCCCTGGAGCAAGAAAAAGGAAAGGGCGAGACCAGGCTAGATCAAGTCGTCGGTTGCACAGCACAAGCACAAGAAAAGCATGCGATTTAATGACTGGGTCTGTCTGTCTGGCTGTGGAAACAATTGTAACTGGAAAGAGACACGCACAGCTTCTGGGGGGGGACTGTTGACTCATAAAGCCCGCCAGGTCCAGGTTGGGAACGAGTCATGGACACCCACACAAAGACTGGACTCGAGGGGTGAACCATGGACGCACAGACCATGGAAACCCCCGTCGAATCAGGTGACTGCCTGACTGGCTAATGAAAACTCCTCAACCAGATCCGATCTGGAAATAAAAGCACCGAGTATATCACCGTTTACATCCCAGCCAATCGACCGAGCCTTCTCACTGACTAAGGTCCTTGATATGTGATTTAAACTTACTTCTTAGTAGATGTTGATCAATTACGAAGTCTTACTAAAGAAGATAAACTTTTTGTACCTTCTAAATCAGCTCAAGTTCAGTACAGGTATGTGCTATAATTTTCATCGTTTATTATAAGTTTATTTCTCGTCTCATAAGCTGTACTGTGCTTAGCCTAAGTATAGTATGTAGTCTCTCTCTTTCATCATTATCGTAGCTAATCTCTGTAATATTATGTCGAAGGTGTTCAGCGTAGGCAACGCTACAGAAGTCCAAGATATTGTAGGTTGGGCAGGAGGTAGACACGAGTACGGGGCATCGGGATTGCGTGATGCAGAGCATGGCATACTAAACGCAGACTCTTGCGATCAATGATAGATAATGTCTTGATGAATTTATTGAAGAGTTCTGTTGGGAGCCACTCAAACACACCAGCATGAATCCCTGTTCTCTGAGCTTGCATCTGGGGCATTATCGCGATAAGGATATGATAATCGATCAATGTTGAAAGTGATGTGTGGGTTGATGAAAGTTCTCGGCTTCGTCTACAAATAGTACTAGTGTTTTTTACATTAGGTATTAACTCTTTTCCTGGTTACTTACATATTAGAGATGCTACTAAATGTTAAGGAAGCTTTTAAACAGTATAAACAAAATGAAGCATATGCTTGTCACTATTCTCATATGTTATAATCTAATTCTAAGGTCGGCTTTAAGGAAATCATCTTAAATTAATTAAAGTCTTATAACAATGTTATTGTGAATTAGTCGAGTTTATACCTAAATTTTACTATTGATATACAATGGAAAAACCTAGATAACTTAGGTGGGGGTTACTTTGTCGATTTCTCATACCCTTTAAGAAGGAGAGCCTCATAAACAATAAAGGTGTAACTAAAAGAGCGGTATCATCAGCTTTGGCAGGTAAAAACTCAGCGCTTGCTAAACGCGGTTGTGCGATGAAGTTGTCGACCCCAGCTTGAGTCGCTTACCCTGTGGCCCTTAAGCATTCACTATAGAGCCAACATCAAATGTTCGTGAGACTTGGAATTGTTTGCTTAGAAGAGTCTCTTTAATTCACGAATGTCAAAACATATGGATTTTCATTCCAAAAGCACATGCATCAATACTGTGATGGTACAATTACTATAAAGCCGCCAACAAGACGAGATTATCCTCTCTCTTTCTCAAAACCCCTTACATCAATACTGTCCTATCCCACAAAATCTCCACCATCCCTTGCCTTGTCCTTTTGTGTGCCTCATCTTCAAGCTCACTAGGCACCCTGTCATAGCCATACACCCAATTGCTTATATTCAACAAACCCAATATGTAATATTCCCAAGTCCATCGTCTACTCCGCCGATGCTCTTGCGAGAGCCTCGTGGAGGTGAGGTGGGAATCTGTATCGCAACTGACTGGTGTATGTCGTCAAATCCAGCGTCATCTGCTTCAGTTGATCCACCATCAATCGTCGTGTTCCCTCGTTACCGCTGAACTGGCCGCTTGTGAGCTGCTCTCGTTGGCGAACGCAGCAAATAATGGTCCACATTAACAGGTTGGGCACATTAATAGACACGGGTTGCGAGAGTCCAGAAAACTTGGAGGCGTAGGCTCGAATGGTGCTGCCATCACCCGCTGCGTCCAGGGGAAGGATTTCGAGACTTCGGATTCTCTGTAAATTTCGTTAGCATGATTCATTATCTGAGAGATATGTAAACTCACGTCGAGGCATTGAGCCCACTGTCCAGATTCCACCAATCCCTTGATGCTGCTCATCTCGAGTAGCACCCGGCAAGCGACCTTGTTCTGGTCCTGGATCCTCCTGTAGAACATGGCGTCTCGCTCGTACATGCTCATCATGGTCTTGGCCAACTCGACAGGGTCATCAATTGCTGCCAAGCTGAGACTGCTGCCAGCCTCGGCTTCTTGTCCGCCAGCTCGGGGCTTGACAGGCATAAGACGCATAGGGTCTTCGCCAATCTCAAGAGACACAGCCTCACTTAACGCGCGGCTGACAATGGCAACAACGGTGTCATACTCACCAGCCAGGTGGTACAGCAACACGGAGTCTGTGGTGCGGCCATTCTCATCCGCAAAACTGGCAGCCTGAAGTGTAACAGTGTTGACAAAGTCGTCCTCAGCATCAAGACCAATGAGGGGACCACGCTCCTCGATGATACCACGAATTCGTCGACCATCTGGTCGGATATCGCCAATCAGTTTGCTGAACTCGCGTGTCTCGAGAACCAACTCGCGGAGAGCCTCGTGGCAGAGACTGCTGTGTCGCTGGCCAGCTTCACCGCCAAGATCCCGATTCAAGCAGATGAGAGTCAGGTAATCCACAGCAGACACGACATCCGCGGCTCTGAAGTCACGAGTGTAGTAGCCAATCATGCGGCCAAAGTTGATCTGCGGTAGGTTCTTGGTGCTATAGCTACGCAAGTCGTTGGATGGTGACATAGCGTCGCTTGGCCGGAGGAGACCGTAGAACTCAAGTGCGAGACCAAAGTGCACAGCGTCGACGTATGAGAAGGGGTACAGGTAAGCGATGGCATCCTCAAACATACCTGAGATAATCTGCAGGTAAAAGAACATGCCAAAGCTGCCGTTGCTGTCTTCCGAGTTGGCCTTGGGGAAGTGCTTCAGACCGATCTCTCGAATGCTAGACTGCAACTCAGCCAAGCCATATGACTCGCCAGCCATCTCGATTGTCTTATCGCCTTCTCTCGCCAAGTTGAACTGAAGCCAAATCCAGTCATTGATGTCTGTATTAAGTCCCTCCAGGTTGCGGTTACCGAGCTCGATACGTCCGATGACCTTATAACAAGCCATGCGGAAAGGATCGATTGAGTTCTCAGGTGCATTGCGCGATCGCTGAATATACTCGTTTGTGCAGCGGTCTAGAAGCTTCCTGTTGGTGATACGGCGATCCTCACTTGCAGCGTAGTTGTTCAAGTAGGTAGCAAAGGTTCTATCAATGCCTCGGAACTGGTTGGTATTGTCGTTGACATACTTGGCCGCCTCGCTGACATGGCCAGAGCGTAGTAGGTAGAAGACAATGGCCCAAACATACTCGCCCTGAACTTGCTGAAGCTCAGTGTTATCGGGAACCAGATCTTTTCGTGCAGACCGTAGTCTAATATAGGCCTTGACCTTACTGACAATATCGGGGAGACCTCCAAGCTTCGCTTCGTGAGGATGCTTAGCAATAAGTGACTCAACTTCGCGCAAGAACTGCTTCTCGAGGAATACATTTGCGCCATTGAGGATACGCTTTCGCATCTCGACCGCCTTGGCTGAGTTGGGGTTCTCGTTAAGATACATATCCGCAAATTCGCGCTCCCTGGCCGTGGCATTGTTTAGTGTCGTCTCGGCGTCAGGGTTCTCGCCGACAATCTCCATAACTGCAAGGTAAGCCTCCACAAGATGTGGCGCATGAGGTTCGTGAGACTTTTGCTCGAGAGCCGCGAGCTCAGAGAGAATGGGGTAAGGTCGCTTGAGAAGACGAGCTGTGTTGAGATTGCGAATCTTCTCGGACAGACGTCCTTGCCTCTCGCGAAGCACTCTATCATCAGAGGAAACACGACCATCCAGACCTCCAGATTCAGAAGAGCGATCGACATCTGAGAAATCAGTTGTATGCGCTCCAATTCGGCTGGGTGTTCCAATGACAGATTTCTGAAGTGTCGATCTGCCGAGGACGCTGGCCCTGCCGGTCTTGGACGCCGGAGCCTGGCTCTTGCGCCTAGACCGACCGAAGGCGCTCTGGGACTCACGGCCAGAGGTAGAAACATCCTCACGAGGCGCAATTCCAAAATGCTGGTAAATGCGCTTTCGTTGCGCTTCCCACTCCATTGTAACATTATCCTCGAGGAAGTTATCAAAGTCGCGAACCGATCGATCGATTCCGTCGGCGATCATGCTGAGAGTCGTCTTGGTTTGGAGGTTCGAGAGGTATGTTTCGACATCGAGTTCGCTAGGAGCGTAGCCATGGGTGGTTCGCTCACTACGGCCGGCCTGAACGTCAAGGAGGCCGAGGTCCTTAGCAGCAACACCAGGATCAACGCCAGAGGCTGCAAGAAGATAGTGAGCTTTTCCACCAAGAGGTTTGTCGCTGGGCTTTGACTGAAGCTTTCTCAACCGGTGTCGCAAATCGCCCAAACCAAGCTCGAGACTAGGGAGGTCCTCCATGTTGGCTTTGCCATCAGCTTTCTGGCTTTTGGCAAAGAGACTGTCAAAATAGGCACCCGCTGGTTGTGACTGCGATTGTCCATTGGCGGCTTGGCTGGCAAAAAGGCTGCCTCCCAAAGTACTTCCTCCAAGGGTGCTTGCACTAAGCATCGAAGGCGCGTTCTGCTGAGGTTGCTGCTGCTGCTGCTGCTGCTGCTGCGGTTGACCGAACAATGAGGGCTTCGCAGCTACCGCGGGTTGCGCTAGGGAAGAACCAAACAGTGATGGTTTTTGTTGTTGCTGCTGGGCGCCAAACAGACCGCCTGTAGTTCCACTTTGCTGAGTCTGCGCAGGTTGTCCAAACAATCCAGTACCAGTTCCAGCACCTGTAGTTGTGCTGGCCGGCTGTGTCGTTGACTGGCCAAAGAGGCCACCACCCGTGTTACCGGTCTGCTGCTGTTGTTGCGGCTGTCCGAAGAGGCTAGTACCGGAGGTAGCAGGTTTGTTTGCGCCAAGTCCTCCAAACAAACCTCCTCCCGTCGTTCCGCTCTGTTGTTGCTGCTGGTTCTGGGCATTTTGACCAAAGAGACCGCCGCCTGTCGTTCCGCTCTGCTGATTCTGTGTTGTCGACTGTCCAAACAGTCCTCCGCCTGTCGTGCCACCCGTGTTGCCTCCTCCAAACACGGAACTGCCACCAGTGTTGGTGGACTGGCTAAAGAGTGACATGGTGCCTCGTTATCGATAATTACCGTCGGAAAGAACACGGCCGAGTTTCTTCGGGTTGATATACGAAGCGATAAAGTGTTGATAACAGACAAGGTGTCTGAATACGTGGTTGAGGAAATATAAAAAAAAGCCTGGTCAACAACAGAGAAAGACGGCGCGTTTGGATCTAGAAATTTAGGAGTGGGCCAAGGCTGGGATGGGATCCTTGGAGGTGAAGCTTTGACCAATCAGTGAAGGAGTTTGCTCCTAGGCAACGCTAGGCAAACTGCAGAGTCAATGCTTAGAGCTTCAGCTTTCAGCCAGTGAATTTCAAGCTGGAAATGGTTGTGTTACACCAATACTAGGGGCTTAAACAAAGAAAGGAATCAATTATTCTAGTTCATTCACCCTTTTTTTTAGGGATAGATCGCTGTATCTACGCACATAAAATCATTAATTACTCGTCTTTATACCAAATTCCGACGCCAATTGCCCAAATCCAGCGCTCATAAACTTCAAACCATCATCCAATACACAAGCTCAACTCTTAAGCATCATTAGGAGCACCATTGATGCGTGCCTTCTTAGAAGCCACGTTGTCAATCTTACTGCGATATTCCTGCTGCGTCTTGCACATGTCCAGGAAGATTTCATACTTGGCATCAAGAAGTACCTTCTCATCCTCGTTGGTGCTGGGATCGACCAGCCGACCTCGCTTGCTCATGCGGTCCATGATGCTCCAGAGAGACTCGGGCTCACTGCCCTCTTTGGCATGGCTTGCTGCCTTGGCACCGAGCATGGCAGCGCCGTGAACGACAGCAGCATTGACATAACGTGGGATAAGGACAGGCATGCCGCAGGCGGTTGCTAGAAGGTTCATGAGAACGGGGTTCTGACACTGGGAACCAGACATGAAGATAGAGGAGATCTCGTGACCAGCATTGTTCATCTGCTCGATGATCTGACGGGTCTGCAATGCGATGAATTCCATGGTGGCATAGTACCAGAGAGCCATGTTGTCGGTGCTCTTGTCACTGTCCAGTCCTATCATGCTGCCCTTCATGTTGGGATCGGCAATTGGTGAGCGGTTACCCCAGAGGTCACCATAGAAGAAGTGGTGACGTCCCAGGTATGAAATCGAGGGAGCGTTATGCTTCTCAACCATCAGCTCAAGGTGAGTGTTAAGGAAATCGTAGATATGCTTGTCCTCAGCCTTGGCAAGGGCGCATGTCTCATTGTAAGCGGGGTGAATATCGAGCATGTGTCGCAAAAGCTCTCCAGTCGCAGACTGACCTCCTTCAGCCATCCAAAACTCGGGCAGAAGGACATCACGGTAAGGGCCCCAGACACCTGGAACGAACACAGGCTCCTTAGACAAAGCCAAGTGGCATGTTGAGGTTCCAGCGACGGCAGCCAAACGAGTGAAGGCCTGAGCAAGATCGTTGTGGGGTACAGCAGCGTTGAGCTCGTCGTCTCCAAGATCGACCTTAGCGCCTACGGTTCCGATCCAACCTGCATATGCGTCGATGACACCGCTACCCACAGGGATACCCATAGGGAGACCAAGTTGGTTGGCAGCTAATCGACTCAGAGTGCCTACAGGCTCGCCAGCACTAACATAGGTTCCGTTCTGCGCATGTCATGGTTTAGTTTTTGATGCACGGAAGCAATGGAGCAGAGAAAGCAAGGGGAGAAAATATGAAAAAGGCTCACCACCCCATTGACACCACCCATCTGCTTAAAATCGTCCTTGGTAAGGTCGTCAAGACCAATCTCATGGTAGAAGTCCTCTTGCCAGCCCTTGACGCTACCGTCAACTCCTACAGGGACGTAGCCCTGCTTACACACAACACTGCAGTAGCTACGAGTTTCGTTGCCAGTAGCCAAGTGTGTAAGAGCATCAGCAAGATCATAGAACTTGGCACGTGCGAACAGCTCCGGAGGCATGTGGTTCTTGAGCCAGAGAACCTTGGGCATCTCCATCTCAATGCTCATCTTTCCACCAACATACTTGAGAAGCTTGTGCTTAGTGTTGTTAATCTTCTCGGTCTCTTCGACAGGTCTGTGATCGAGCCACAGAATGACGTTGCGGTCATTGCCATCGTTTGTGAAGTCTGGCCCGGTGACAGGGAGCGGCTCGTCGGTGTCATGGGTGAAGACGGCGAGAGAGCAGGTGGCATCAAAACCAATGCCTTTGATGCTGGAGGGGTTGACAGTGGACTCGCTGACGACACGGCGGACACATTCGCAGATGCATTGCCAGATATCTGTAGTAGATTGTTCCTAGAGAAGTCAGAGGTTGTTGGGTATGAGGTTGCGAGTGCAGCTTACGTAGTAGCCAGTCTCAGGCTGCCATAGCTTAATGTTTTCAGAGGCTAGAGCCTTGATATCACCAGTTTCGTCAATGATACAAGCACGAGCAGAGCCGGTACCGACATCGACACCGATGTAGTGGTCCTACAAAAGACAAGTCAGTCATGACACAATGTCAACCTGCCACTACCGCCACCAACGGTCGAGGGCTGTGTCTCGATGAGCGCATACCAAGACTTGAGGAGGTCTATCCATTGTGAGAAGGGCCAATTAGCAACGTCGTTGACAAGTGAAAGAACGACAAAGATGAAGAGAAACTTACTCCATGACTTTAATGGGCTTATGGTTGCTATACATAGTCTTATTCAGGGTCAGGATGAGACAGCGTTTATTTGACCGATGGATAAGCTCCAAGGCTTGGGCTGTGTCAAACAAAATGCCCAAATGGGGAAGACGATTGAGTGTGTGAGGGGAAGAAGATTCGAAGAGGTGTGAAGCAGAAGCAGAAGGCCGAGAAAGGAGGCGTTGTTGAGACGGAGGTCTCACCCCGCGAAAAGCAATAAAGTCTGGAACTTTGAGTTAGTTGCTGAGGGTGTGTAGCCAGTGACCGCGTACTCAGTCTTAGCTCGAGGTGGAATTCGTTGTAATGCTTTGTAACTCAATTCATAAACATGAATAAACAGATGACGTTAATCTCTGAAGAGAACAGAATAGGTAGCCCCTAATATATCTATGATCTAAACAATTGAATTGAACATCAGACGATGTGGAACTTGTACCAAAATAAGCTCGTGGACACTTTTATTATGGGCTCTCTTCTTCTCTCGGCATCTCGCGATTCACCAAAAAAAGAGGCCAGTCATGATGGGGAGAGCTCCATTGTTTGCCATGATGGAGCTTTGACATCTTCTAGGCCCGGGGAACCCCCACCATAACCCACTATTTTCAGGGCGGGGATGCTCGGGATGCATGAGCCTAGAGGGAGGAGGACGTGGGATGCAGAAGGCAAAAGGTGTGTGTATTGAAATACCAAGAGCTCTGGAAGCTGAGAATTACTGCAGGCTCTCACAAAGATGGAGAAGCTCTGCAGCCGAGACTTGTCCTGAATGTCAATGCTACTATCCAGTGGCGTTCTCAACTGCATTATTCTCAGACTCTTCTTTACTTCTCCTTGGGTATTGAGCTGCTCAAATGTTGCTGCCTGAGCTTAGGTGGGGTCCCCAAGCCACCCAGAACTGTCCATCAGTCCATCTCCAGGCTAATGATAGATTTCATGATCTGCTATTACTATTATGAGAACTCATGATGAACGGTATTAGTATCCAATACAAGGGGTGCGCTTAAGACACAACTTTGCAAACGAAACAAGAAGCAAAGAAACCAATTCCTTGCTTCATTGATCACCAATCATGAGACCAGATGGCTAAGCATGAGGTAGACTTACGAATCGCATGTCTGAAATATCGGTATTCACCATATCCATCTAGGTTTAAACCACAAGAAATCTGTTGACGATGATGCCCAACTCAACAAGATATCACCCCTTAAACGACTGCCTAACCTAGCCAAACCTATAGCAGCCACCGGCAACAAACTCAGATTATAGCAGTAGTCTTAGAGTAGGAATCGTCTAAGCGACTCTCACGATACGATCGACACATCTCCACCACAACTAACAACAAGCACACCGCCCACCTTTCTTCTTCCTCTCTGATAATCGTCGTTCCAGTAGATGATATGATGTGGCGTTAACTTCCATCCTCTTCTCTTCTCTCGGCCGAAGCGGGGTGGAAAGCACGAGAAAGCAGACGAAGGACAAGACAAGAGAAAAATTCATAGTGTCGGATGACCTCCAAATAATCCTGGGACAGGGATCATCTGGCCTGTGTCCGGCAATTCCTAGCATCCCGAGGGGTCGGTTTAGCACACTTATAGCGTTGCAGCACATAAAAGCCCCCCGGGATGCTGAAACTGTTCCAGCCATCAGGTCCGGAATGCCAGATCCGGCTCATCCGTGATGCAGGAAGCAATTGGCCAATGGGATTGTTGACCTTCACTCACCGAGATCTTGTGACTTGCTTGGCCGTGTCTTGTGCGGTGAGTGTCACCTCGCATCCGGTCACCTTGATAGGATAGGATAGGCTAGGCCAAGACAAAATACACCACACGATGGTCAACGAAATGCAATCGTGCTTTGCTATGCTATCCTTCTTTACCCCGATTATATTATCTTACAACTCATGAGCTGATGACCCTTCAACCACCATGCATATGCAGTGAAGATTATCACATGAGACAATCTGCTCAACCCTGAAGAAACTGCTTCCTCAACCATCACGCCAGATCAACCCTCAACATCTATTACAGGCAACACACCGCTCTCATCCAATCTCCCCTTCTTGACCCTTTGCTACCTCTCCCTGGTCTTTGGTTCTGTATCACAAACTCCCCTGACCATGTCTAAATCACTCCCAGCAGTCCATATCACAACCCATTGCTAGGCGTGGGACCGAATATACATAATTCATAAATTCGTCACTCATTATTGGGATACTCCTGGCCTTCTACCAGGATCACCACTGTCAGCGTTGCCGCGTACGCTTCACGAATGGCACATGCCATACTGCACCCTCGTTAGCAACAGCCCAATGCACCTCTGTCACGTCGCATCAAACTCACCATGTTCTCCGAATATCGGCCACCACAGCACTGAGACCCCAGTGTGAACACCAGGCTCGCGCCAAGACTTCATTATCGCGGACTCCGAACGCTTCCACCACAAGAACTTTTTCATCATCGTTCTCATCTTCCTCGAGCGCACCGGTCTGCATGAAGCCATTCAATAGTGCAGGGTTGTGGTTGAAGCTCTGGCTGAACATATCCCGGTAAGGACCTCGCATCATGCCAGGTCCCGGGCTTGATCGCACACTATGCACTTGTGGTCCCCCATACAGACCTCCCCAGTCTCGTACTCCAACGATGGAATCTACACGAATTGAAGTGTAGATGTAATCAAAGAAGAGCGGATGTGGCCCATCCGAGCAAGGCCACGCGGCTACAAATGAAATATCATACATTAGCTTCAATGGCCATGAAACGCCATCAATGGCGAACTGCACGGTTGCATCAAACAATCGCGAGACCCCTTTTATAGATGGAGCATCTCCGGGTCCGTCTGCTGGCTTGAGACTTAACAGCTCTATCCGTACCGTGTCAACAGCATCTTCAGGACCGCCTTTCGGGCGCACTGGTTGGTAGTCATCTACTGGGTATGCATCGGCAGCAGGACCAAGCGGGTCAGAACGCTCCCCCATTGATTCCACATCCTGGGGGCTCATCCGCTGTATAGGTTTCCGGCTTCGAATTCTCGCGATCTGAGTCGGGTCGAGATCCTTTGTTGGACGCGCTGGACCGATCCAACCAGCGACTGCATGGCATGTAGGTGCTAGCACTTTCCCGACGATTGAAGTTGCCGACCAATATGTGTAGCTGTTTTTGTACTGAAATCCGCAATGAGGGTGCATGTGCGAAAGAAGCGCGAGATTGTCCGTCGAGCTATCAGGATCAAGGTCCAGCAGGGTGTTCATTATCAAAAAGGGAAATGTTTGCTACTATCAGTCAGCATCGACTTGGCGGACAGGAGGCCACCATTTGGTGACGACTAGAGCATGCAGTGGGACTTACACCGGGCAGTACAAGACCGCTAAAGAAGGCAAAAGCATCAGAGCTGACCTCGTCCAATGCCAATTCCGAATCCTTCTGTTTCATATTATCAAGGGTATCGGCTAGGTTGGGCCATCTCATCATCTGAGCAAAGCGCCTCAACATCCTGATCTGGCGCTTTTTCAACTTATACCGGAGAAGAACTGAAAAATGTTAGGAAACTCTCATGAGTATCGAATGTTGGTGCCACTCACTCTCTTCAGGTGTCTTGCCAACATCATCAACACGCACAAAATCCTGCCAGCGACGGGCAAGAGCCAGATTCCACTGTATTGACGGGGGTATTTGTGATGTCAGTTTTTCCTTTGCCCAATCACTGTGTTGGTCTGACTGAATCCGTAGCTCAAGCTCGAGACTCAGGAGAAGTTGGTGAAAGAACTTATGAAACTGCTCTTCATTCTCAGGACTTCTGTCAAAGATAAAGCGTGTAGCAACTTGATTACGGGGGTTGCTAAAGTCGATCCAGTCCGGGCGAGAAAGAACCATGATAAGGTCCGTAATCTGCTTGTCGAGGGTCTTATGAGGGTTGAGAAACTTCTCAGGATCTCTCAGAATACGCTTATAAAGAACGCGGTACAGCAAAGATTCATCGTCATCCTCAATACCATGCCGTAGCTCCTGCAATCGATCGAATATGTTCTCAAGGCTCATCGTGCGAGGCATGACCCCGGCATCTCGAAGAGCAATCGTAGGTGGAAGAACACTAGACATCGAAGCCCACTGGTTTAGCGTAATAGTTCCGGGTAGATGGCCAAAGAAGAAAGCGTAGCTAGGTTGTTCGAGGGTTTCCCATGGGCGGTCTGCGTAGCCATGGCCTATTAGGCGTAGCGTCATGAGCTGTGTCATCGAGTCGTGAAGGTTGGACACGTCAGTATTGTCAGAGGATTTGCCATCGCCTCGATTTCCGCTCGATGTCGTATAAAGAGCATAGAATTCCTCAGGCTGGTGTGGTATAGGTCGTTTGTGGCCTTTATGCGCGGGGGCACCTCGGGCGACTAGCTCCAGGGCATGTTGATGAGGTAGTTCGTCGTTGAGAGAAATACCATAAGGTGGCCATGCCGACTGGGGATCTCGAGCTCGAACTGAGCGTCCATTCGACGGTTTAGATCCGTTCGATGTGCCGGACTTGTTAAGAAAGCCGGACGACTTGGACCGTATTGGGGAAGACCGGGGTTCAGGCTCGGGTTCGGGTTGTCCTCTTTTCTGTCTGCGGCGCATGTTGGATTCGTCTTCGGCAGTCGGAGGGCGCTGATTATCGTAGGTCAGATCGGGAGCTGAACCAATGCTTTGGCGAAAGGGCGCATGGCCTGCGTCGCCGTTACTAGCACGACGAGGACGATGGTACTCTCTAGGCTCAAGGTCCTTGGGCTGTAAGTGACAGTATTAGCAACATGTCAACTATTGAGGCTCGGCGAGATCGGAGCTGTAGCTATAGCTCCATACGTGTTACAGCTGGAGCTCGAACTCGGGAACCGAGGTTTCCGATATGTAAAGATCCAAACCGAGCTCCAAGAATAAAGATCGACGCCACTATTATCGCTGTTGTTATTACGTACCGGAGGTTTCGTCGAATGCCTTCTAGAGCTGGCTCTTCGGAGCATACTCCAGAGACCCTTCTTTTCGCCCTGGTCCGTCATGATGTCATCAGGCGCAGCGTGACTCCAACGTGACTATCAATATTAACGAGAAAGTTGCAAAATGCAGAAGAGCGCATAAAATCGAGAATCGCAAAGTCGTGGTCGCGATGCCTAAGGTGCGCTGGGAGATAAGACTCGGAGTATTGAAAGAGCGTGGAGGATGCGATAGACAAGGGTTCCCGTTAGCAAGCAGAATTGGCGTTGCACATGATTAACGGTGTGAAGCTATTTCCCGCTCTTGTTTCTTTGAAGCACGACAAAAAGATGAAGAAATCTCGAGATTCTTTGTGGGAGAAAAAAAGAAAGGGAATGGAAGCGCTCTGCGTAAGTTGAGACAATGCGCAAGCAAAGCAACAGGGGGACCCCACGCCAGCCTGTTCCCTTTTTTTAGTGGCGCGTCTTGAAGCAGATTTGCGATGAGTGGTTAATCCGAGGCAGTCGAGATTCGAGGCAACCCAAGGATGTTTATCGAGATATATAATAAACAAGGGATCGGATATAATAGAAGTTGAGTTTAGAGGTGGTTGGAGAATGAAAGTCAATACTAACGTTAGAGGGGAAGCTCCAATAACAAAGTCGCTATAGAAACTAGAGTTAGTATACTTCAACGGAAAGTGTCTGATGCACAGCCGAGGGGACGCGCAGCCAACGTGCATCCATTCAGAGATACTGTATCCATAGCGATACATTATTGTTCTCTATTTTAGCAATTACTTCACTGTGGCACCAAGACATTATATTCATAATGGTTCTAACAAACTACCGTCATATTCCTTGTTCCGATTCTTCACTCAAACAAACTCGCCAACCTCTGCCGAGGTGTCACACTTCGTATAAACTTGCATCTCCAGCCCCAGACCTGCATGCAGCATCTCAGGGGCATTCACAACTTGCATAGAGGCATCTCTGCACAGACGATTAAACAGCTTAAATGCATCTATTGCTAGTAATAGCCAATACTTTCTCTAACTAATCATGCAAAACACCAGCAAGTATGCAGCATCCAACGCCCATCCTATCAAAACTTGCGTAGACCATACTATACACATCCATCTCTTTCACTCATCCTTCCTGGATTACTTGAGATCTTCAGATAGAAGCTCTCCTAGGCTATTATTGTCATCTTTGAATCGCCCAAAGGCCTCCCGGTACTGCCAACAACCATTAGTTTCACTCAACCGTAAGAAAAAAAGCATAACTTACCGCAAAGAAAAAGTTGAGAATAAGGACAATCATCAACGAGGCACTGATAATCATGGGTCCGATCATATTGTCAAAGTCCTTACCGCTTCGCTCCACAATCATGGTTCGTCGGATTCTCAGCATTGCATAACCCCAAATGCCAGCAAAGACGGCGATGAGAACAAACAAGAGACCTATAACAGAAGCAAGTGTGTTCTCGCCAGCTGCTGTGTAAAGACCTACAGCCAGACCGCCCTGAAGAATGCAGATATGCTGCCACTTAAGGAAGGTTCGCTCGTTGGCAAGCCAAACCTTGGGCTCAACCTTCAGCTCACCCATATTCTTGATCCATTCTGTCGGCGCAACCACACCTTCAGGCAATTGCTGTTGAGATGCCCGCTTAGCCCTAGAGTACTTGGACAGTGAGAATCCTGGAATAACAGATGAGAGCGTTCCATAGGACCTCTCCTGCTCTGGCTGTTGCTGAGTACTGCTCTCGCCAGTCTCTTCCCCGTTTGCGGGAGTAGGCGTCCGCCTGTTAAGAGCTTGGGCGATTGAATCCTTCGACATGCGCTCCGCCAGATAAGACTTACTGACTGGCGAGCTCTGGGTAGGCTTGTAGGATCCAGACTTAGCTCCTGCTCCAATTAGACTTCCCACAGCCATAACATCCTCATGTCGTTGAGCACGTCGTTGCTCCTCCTCCTCAAATGTCTTCTGAGGATCCTTTCGGATATCGGACTCAAGATCACTGAGCCAGAAAGGCAGGTTGTTGACGTAGTCCTCGAAGAGAGCTGCAATACCGTGTACAAACTTGGAGAAGCGAGGTGTGGGGTGAACCAAGTGGGAGGACATCAAATCCTCAACCCATGTAGGATGCTTTCGTTGACTATCCTCCTTCAACTTGACCTCGAGAAGTGCGTAAGGGAAACGGCTGACTTCGCTCTGGTTCATTTTTTTAAAGGGGTAAGTCATCTCGCTGTCGTCAATATCCAGGCGATGCCACTCATTCGGGTCACGGCAAGGGCGACTAGGATCGAGAGTGTCTTCACGGATGAATGCCACGTCGGTATCGATGGCAATACGAATTCGATCGTCGGAAGGCTTCTGGAAGGCGGTTCGAACGTAGTTGGCCCTCAGAACAGGGCTGAGATCCTTCTCCTTGACATATTTTTGGATCGTGTCAACAGTCTTTTGGAACTCTTCAATCTTTTCAGGTGCAAGGCTCTGTCTCTTCATCTTTTGGATGGCTTTCTCCGGGTTGTATTCGCCATTCACAAAAGACTTGACATACTTGTCCTTGATTGTAAACTTGAGGTCCTGGCTGCCACCCTTGTCATCGACAGTCTTTTGCTCGACGAAAATCTCGGGTCGAGTAGCCAGTTGCCCATACCAGCGAAGTCGCAGGGACGTTGCTTCGGATTGGCGGTTAACCTTCTCACCATAAAGTTCGAACTTTTTGTTATCAAAGTACAGTGAAGTGATAGATGGAGAATCGCCATCAAGCTCCTTGGCGGATTGTTCACTGTAAACAAGAGCCGGTAGGTGCCGAAGGATGACAGTCTTAACCTCGAGCAAATTATCGGGATGGACCCAGACTAGAATTGAGTTAGTACAATAAAACTGAGGGCGAGGCCTTGTGTGTTGACTTACACTTGTGAGCTGTGTAGCGCTCGCCATTGTGAGTCTCGCCTTGAGACTCGAGGTCCAGGGGTGGGAGCTGCTCTCCGCCATCCTCGAGTTGTTGTCGGATGGCGAAGTACATAATGGAAAGCTTGTTGAGGAGAGGGGAGTAACCTGTCTCAGAGTTGAAGGGTCGCTGAGAGAGGCTCAACTGCATCATGGGTCGAACCTTGTAACGGTCTCCACGCTTGCGATCGTGCTTCTTAATGATCTTGAGGAAGCCAGTGTAGTTGATATTGCTGTACTTCTTGAGCTCACGGACCTCATTAGTGATCTCGTCAAGCTCTGATTCCAAAGTGCGCAAGCGAGAAGCTGAAATCTCGCCTTTTTGAGGAGCACCATCGTCTTCTGAGGACTCGACAGGAGCTAATTCCTTGAGCTTATCAAAGGCAGCATCAACACGTTCCTTGAGAGCGTTAAAACGTTGCTCTTGGAACTGAGCGACCTTCTCGAGTTGCTTATTGAAGATCTCTTCGCAGAAGCGAGTCTCGTCCTCCTCAGTCCACGGCTGGTTATCATCATCGGCCACATCCTCCCTCAACAAGCTCTTGAGCTTCGCATAGTCGATGTACTTGTCCTTCCATGGCGGATAGATTGACTCGCGGAGGGTCCGACCGAAACGCATTGTGGGTGGAGAGCGTTTGGAGCTTCACGAGATAAACCAACTATTTCCAAGCAGGCGACCAACTGGACGCTATGTAGTGCGAGATAGACCGGCGAGAGGTCGTATCTGAAACAAAGGCAAAGCGTCGAGGAATTCGGAAGAGGTTCAATTGCAGCGCATGACACAATGATGATGCAGTTCGCCGAGTGCGGATTGGAGCTTCGAGACGCGGCGATTGAGATGGAACGGCTGAAGCGAGATGATGACGTCTAGAGATGCTAGACTTGAGAGAAAAAGGATACACGATGATATTAGAGATGAAAATCAACACTTGTTGTGACGTGCAAAGATGAAGATGCACGATAACACAAAATAAGTTACAGTTACAGTTTCAAGAAAGTTGAACGAGAAAAAGGCTGGGCAACAACCAAATGGATCAATAGCGCCTTGGCCCTGGACCTGGACCTGACGCCAGGATCCCACTGACGGAAAGCAAGCAGGCGACCCACTCCACTACAAAAACAGCTCTTCAGCGCCTAAAACAGCTGCTGAACCTAGCCTTCAGTGGGAAATGGAACCGTGACAAGCCCATACCCCGCTAGAAACAACCTGGCAGCTTAATACCTGTTTCGCCTTGGTGTTGTTAACCCATGTTAAGTTTGTCTCCAATTGTCCTATCAGAATCTATGACTTACACACGTGTTGCTCTGGATGCATCTAAAATCTAGGTGCATATCATTCCCGTCTGTCTAATCCCTGCTTCTGCGTGCATTCATATGCCTCCATCTACGCACGTGAAGGGAATTGGCCGAATAGATCTAAGTTTATGGCATTAAATGTTTCTATTAATCAATGATGAAGAGTTTTCTGGGATGAAAACCGCTCAAGATATTTCGTATTGAGGTCCTGCCATAGCATGTCACTGGTCACTGTCTAAATGGTAAAAATTGGCTTTTGACTAGAGTTTGTAGCTAAACTAGATTCGAATTAATCATTTCCTTAGCAACGTCAATAACACCTGAGTCACATTGCTCGAAAACTCCAGCCTTAATATCACCCAACAGGCTCAATGCTTGTTATGTTGATGATACATGGTTGTCTTCTCTACCAATCAAATGTCTCTTTCATATGCGAGTTGAGCTTAACTTGACAGGAGGGCACGCGACCTGTCTTGGTTACGAACCTACGACTTATCTTGGATTCGGTATTTGACCAATGATAGGGATTGGTATATACTCATGTTCACAACGACTCATCTCCGGGCTTCCTCGGGAAACAGAAATTCAAGGAGTACAAGTGCAACGAAGCCTCACCTTCGAACCTACTGGGTATGGTTATTTAGGAATATTTATTAGGAAATCTTATAAAGAAGTTCAGGAAAGTTTATGCCTCTTTAGTCTAAGAAAAACTCAAGAATCACAAGGTAATGGCTAATTACATGTTTTAATAGTCTGCCGTAGCCAACAGTCTTCCAAATTGGTATAACTAGTAATTTGATCAATCCTTAACAAACACCTTTTTCATATCCGATCCCATAGTCATGGTATCATCCTGTATCCGATTCGTTGCTCCTGCGTCCCAAATACACTATAACTAAGAAGAAATAATATCCATGAAAATTTTATTTATGCCTCGACCTTGATCTGGCTGAAAATTTCCTGCGCTGTGCGCTTGGTGATACCACCAGTGACGGGCAAGTTGGTGTACTTCTCGAGATAAAGATCAATTTCGCGAGCAGCCTGGCGACCTTCGTTGATACCCCTGAAGACATTTGTTAGCAGTGTTTCTTGAAGTGGAGATAGATTAAAACTTACCAGACAATAAGAGATTGACCGCGGCGGGCGTCACCAGCAGCGAAGACACCCTCGAGGTTGGTGCTGTACTTGCCAGGGGCAGTCTTGACGTTCTTGCGAGCATCCTTCTCGATCTCATCGCCGAGAACGCGAGCCTCGGGTCCGAGGAAGCCCATGGCAAGTAGGACGAGGTCGGCAGGGAAGAATTGCTGAGAGCCCTCGACCTTTTTCATGTCCCAACCACCGCTAGGAGACTTGGTCCACTCCACGCGGATGGTGTTAATGCCCTTGACCTTGCCAGAGCCGTCGTCCATGAACTCCTCAGACATGATGCAGTACTCACGGGGGTCCTTGCCAGTGTGCTGACGAACCTCAGTGTGACCGTAGTCAACACGGTAGATACGAGGCCACTGAGGCCAAGGGTTGTCGCTAGCACGCTCAGGAGGAGGCTGAGGCAGAAGCTCGAAGTTGGTAACAGACTTGGCACCGTGACGAAGAGAGGTACCGATACAATCGTTACCAGTGTCACCACCACCAATAACAACAACGTCTTTGCCCTTGGCAGAGATGTAGGCGTTGTCACCAAGCTCAGAGTCGAGGAGAGACTTGGTGTTCTTGTGAAGGAACTCCATAGCGTAGTGAATACCCTCGAGTTGACGGCCCTTGATAGGAAGGTCACGAGCAACAGTAGCACCAGTTGCAATGACAACCGCGTTATTGCTAGCTCGGAGGTCGTTGAGAGAGGGGTGGCCTTCCTCACCAACGGCAACACCGGTCTTGAATATGACACCCTCAGAGGCCATGAAGTCGGTGCGGCGCTTGACAATACGCTTGTCAAGCTTCATGTTGGGGATACCGTACATCAGGAGACCTCCAAGACGGTCAGCTCGCTCATAGACAGTGACGAGGTGACCGGCCCGGTTGAGCTGATCAGCTGCAGCCAGACCAGCAGGACCAGATCCAATGATTGCGACAGTCTTTCCAGTGCGGACCTTAGGAGGCTGAGGAACCATCCATCCCATCTCGAAACCTCGGTCAATGATGGCACACTCAATGGACTTGATACCAACGGGGTCCTCGTTGATACCCAAAACACAAGCACCCTCACAAGGAGCGGGGCAAACACGACCAGTGAACTCGGGGAAGTTGTTGGTCATGAGAAGACGGTTAAGAGCATCCTTCCATTGATTTTGAAAGACCAGCTCATTCCATTTAGGGATGATATTAGAGATAGGGCAACCAGTCTCAGACTGACAGAAAGGAACACCGCAATCCATGCAACGAGCAGATTGGTACTTGAGCTCATCCTCATCCAGACGAGAGCTCAGTTCAGCCCAATCCTTAAGACGAGAATTGACAGGGCGGTACTTCTCCTGACGGCGCTTGTACATCTTGAAACCTCTGGTCTTGTCGAGGACAAGGGCACGCTTCTTCTCGGCAGCGTTGTCACCAACAGCCTCCTCAAGATCCTGGAGCTTAGCAGCCTTCTCAGACTTCTTGTGTTGGACGCCAGAGACAGCGGGAAGGTTATACTCAGCGCGCTTGGCCTCAGCAGCCTTGGCAGCCTCTTCCTCAAGAACACGCTTGTAGTCGACAGGGAGAACCTTGACGAAGCGAGGAAGGGCTCGGTTGAAGTCGACAAGGATACGAGCAGCACGCTCGGAGCCAGTGTAGTGGTGGTGATCCTCAATGAGACCGCGAACGAAAGCAATCTCAGCAGGATCCTCGAGACCGCTTGACTCAACCATCTCGCCGTTGAGCTTGGAGTGGAAATCACCATGAACATCCAAGATGTAGGCAATACCACCAGACATACCAGCTGCAAAGTTACGACCAGTAGATCCAAGAACAACAACGCGACCACCAGTCATGTACTCACAACCGTGGTCACCAACTCCTTCAACAACGGCGGTAGCACCGGAGTTTCGGACAGCGAATCGCTCAGCAGCAACACCACGGAAGAAGCAAGTACCAGTAGTGGCACCGTACAAGCAAGTGTTACCGATAAGAATGTTCTCCTCGGACTTGAAGACAGCAGAGCGGGGAGGATAGATGATCAAGCGACCACCGGACAAGCCCTTGCCGACATAATCATTAGCATCACCCTCAAGCTCAAGGGTGACACCAGGGGCGAGGAACGCACCGAAGGACTGACCAGCGGAGCCCTTGATATTAACATGAACAGTATCCATAGGCAGTCCAGCCTCACCATATCTCTTGGAGATGTGGTAAGAGAGGGAGGTACCCATCGCTCGGTCAGTGTTGACAATGTCACACTCAATTCTGGAGGGAAGACCCTTGTCGAGAGTCAATTCAGACTCGGAGATGAGCTTGTTGTCGAGTCGAACGTGGAGCTTGTGGTCCTGCTTTCGGACGTTGAAGGTGGCAACGCCTGGTCGAAGCTTGTGAGCAGGTGTCAGGAGGAGAGACAGATCAATGTTGGCTGTCTTGTGGGTTCGAAGATCATCCCGCATCTTGAGAACCTCAACGTGGCCAACCATTTCGTTGATGGTTCGGAAACCAAGCTGGGCCATGATAGCTCGGAGCTCGTTGGCAACATAGTAGAAGAAGTTGATGACATGCTCGGGAGTTCCGGTGAACTTCTTGCGGAGCTCAGGATCCTGAGTAGCGATACCAACAGGGCAAGTGTTCAAGTGGCACTTTCTCATGAAGACACAGCCCATAGCGATTAGAGGAGCGGTAGCAAAGCCCCATTCCTCAGCACCGAGCAGACAGGCCAGTGCAACATCGCGGCCAGTCTTGAGCTGACCATCAGTCTGGACAACAACACGGCCACGAAGATCATTAAGGACCAGAGTCTGATGAGTTTCAGCCAGACCCAACTCCCAAGGAAGACCAGCGTACTTGATACCGGTCCATCGAGAGGCACCAGTACCACCATCATGACCAGAAATCAGGATGTGATCGGCCTTGGCCTTGGCAACACCGGAGGCGACGATACCGACACCAACCTCAGACACAAGCTTGACGGAAACTCGGGATCGGGGGCTGGAGCACTTCAGATCGTAGATCAGCTGCTTGAGATCCTCAATGGAGTAAATGTCGTGGTGAGGAGGGGGCGAGATGAGACCGACACCAGGGGTAGAGTGACGAGTGCGAGCAATAGACTTGGACACCTTGTGACCAGGAAGCTCACCACCCTCGCCAGGCTTGGCACCCTGGGCCATCTTGATTTGAAGCTCATCGGAGTCAGCCAAGTAGGCAGAGGTGACACCAAAACGACCAGAAGCGACCTGCTTGATGGCAGAACGCATGGTATCGCCATTGGGCATACGCTGAGATCGCTCGGGATCCTCACCACCCTCACCAGTGTTGGACTTGCCACCAAGACGGTTCATGGCAACAGCAAGAGTGGAGTGAGACTCCATGGAGATGGAACCATAAGACATAGCACCAGTGCAGAAGCGGCGGACAATGTCAGTCCAAGGCTCAACCTGGTCGATGGGGACAGGAGTGCAGTCCTCGAACTTGAAGTCAAGGAGACCACGGAGAGTACAGTTCTTGATCTGCTCATATTCGGAGCGAGAGTAAGCCTCGTAGGACTTGTCGTTCTTGGTGCGAACGGCGTCCTGGATGTTGGCAATCGAGGTCGGGTCGTTGACGTGAGGCTCACCACCGTCACGCCAGTGGTACTCGCCAGACTCAGGAAGACCAGCAGGGCCAACAGACTCTCGGGTAGGGAAACCACGCTCGTGGAATCGGAAGGCCTCCTCAGCAATGAGCTCGAAAGTCATACCCTGGATACGAGAAGCAGTACCCCTGAAGCAGCGCTCAACAACGGACTCATCGAGACCCAGAATCTCGAAAATCTGAGCACCCTTGTAAGAGGCGAGAGTAGAAATACCCATCTTACTCATGACCTTGAGAATACCACCGTCGCAAGAGTGCTTGTAATTGCGGATAAGAGTCTCGTTGGTGGCCTTCTTCTTGATGAGACCCTCACGGTTCAACTTGAGAATACACTCCATGGCGAGGTAGGGGTTGATGGCATCAGCACCGTAACCGAGGAGAACACACATGTGGTGAACCTCACGAGCCTCAGCAGTCTCGACAACCAGAGCAACCATAGATCGCCACTTGTTGCTGACAAGGTGGTGATGAACCATGGCAGAAGCCAGAACGGCAGAGACAGGCACACGGTCAGCCGAGGTGTTGCGGTCGGAAAGGACAATGACACGATCGCGAGCCTCAATGGCAGCGGAGGCCTCGTTACAGATCTCATCGAGATGCTTGATATAACCCTGGACACCTTGTTTCTTGGGGAAGGTCAGATCAATAGTCTTGACAGTCCACTCGGAGTACTTGTTGGACATGTTCTTGACGGCATTAAACTCCTCGATGGAGAGGATGGGGCTGGGAAGCAGTAGGCGACCGCACTGGGATGCGTCCATCTCTAGCAGGTTACCCTGGGGGCCAACATAACACTCAAGAGACATGACAATGGACTCTCGGATAGGGTCAATGGGAGGGTTAGTGACCTGGGCGAAGAGCTGTCGGAAGTAATCATAGAGGAGACGAGGAGCCTGCGTCAGGCAAGCAAGGGGAGCATCGTTACCCATGGAACCCAGAGCCTCCTTCTCATCAGCAGCCATGGGAGCGAGCAACAAGGAGACCTGCTCGTGGGTATAACCGAAAGAGAGGAGAAGGGGGTCAGCCTGGATAGCCTTGTCATCAAGCTTTGGCGCAAGGTCCAGGGCCTGCTCCATGATCTCAACGACCTTGGGCAGAGTAATCAATTCACTATCGAGCCAGGCTCGGAAGTCATATCGACTTGAAACAGCCTCCTTCAATTCCTTGTCATCAATGATGCGACCAGCCTGAGTGTCGACCAACAGCATGCGACCGGGCTGAAGACGACCCTTCTGGATGACAGTCTCGGGCTCAACAGGGATGGTTCCAACCTCGGAAGCACAGATAATACGATCATCGTCCATCACGTAGAAACGGCAAGGTCGGAGACCGTTTCGGTCGAGGTTGGCACCACAGTATCGGCCATCGGCGAATGTGAACAGAGCAGGACCATCCCAGGGCTCCATCTGGCAAGCAGCCCACTCGTAGAATGCAGCCTTCTTGGGGTCCATGTGCTGGTTACCCTGCCAGGCCTCAGGAACCATGAGCATAACAGCCTCGGGCAGAGAGAGAACGCCGTTGATGGTAAGAAGCTCGAGAACGTTATCGAAAGCAGCAGAATCGGAACCACCATCCTCAACGACAGGGTACATCTGTTCGAGCTCCTCCTTGAAGATATCAGACTGCATGACACCCTCACGGGCACGCATCCAGTTCTTGTTTCCTCGTAAAGTGTTAATTTCACCATTGTGAGCAGCCCATCGTAGGGGCTGAGCACGGTCCCATGAGGGGAAGGTGTTTGTAGAGAAACGAGAGTGCACCAGAGCAAAGTGAGCCTCGTAATCAGCATTGACAAGATCGTGGTAGTAAGAGTAAACCTGGACGGGAGCGAGCTGACCCTTGTAAACAATGTTCTTGTTTGAAAGGGAGCAGAGATAGAACCAGTTGTGAAGACCGATGCTTTGAGTGGCACGCTTTCGAAGAATGTACAGCTGTCTCTCAAACAGGCGTTCGTCAAACTTCTCAGGGTCGGTCATCTCAGGAGCATTTCCAGTACCGTAAGCAGAGGCCAGAACAACAAAAGGCTGAGCGATAATGGGCTCTCGCGATTTGGCAGCAGGTCCTAGAAGAGTCGAGTCGACAGGAGGCCTTCGCCATCCCAGGACTCGGAGGCCCAGCGACTCGGCAACATCTTCCAGCTGCCTCTTGGACTCTTGGAGAGTCTCCTCGTCGGGCTTAAAAAACAGGTTTCCCACAGCGTACTGGCCCAGGGGAGGCAGCTTAATGTCCTCCTCCTTCTCAAAGTTCTTGATGAAGAACCGGTGGGGGATGGATGTCATGACACCAGCACCATCACCATCTCGTGCGTCAGATCCCACGGCACCACGGTGGGTCATGTTGCAGAGGAGGTTACGGGCATCACTAACAATCTTGTGGCTAGGCTTGCCCTTGATGTGGCTATGAACATGTTAGTGAGGTTATGGTGACCATCTGAGAAGAAACTTACCAAGCAAAGCCGACTCCACAAGCATCCTTCTCATAAGAAGGGTCATAGAGACCCTGCTTCACCGGCAAGGCACCAGCCCACGAGTCATTGTTCTCAGTCTGATACTCATAAGGTATATATGGTTGTTGCTCGGCTTCGGTTTGAATCTGTCGGTCGTCGAAGTCCTCGTTTAGGCCCATGCTAGGCAAGGATTCGATCGAACTCGGGTGGGGTTGTGG